>MKEJ01040312.1:0-15816 GCA_001753735.1 Embelia ribes
TTTTATAAATTTGAGGGTAATAAAGAAAAAAGCAATAGTAGAGAGAGTAAAATATAATAATACTAAAAAGCTAAGGGTTATGTTACTAAATAACTTTTTATAAAATTAAAATTTTCAAAATTTTGACACAGGGTTATGGCAAAAGGCTTTAACGTGTACCGAGAATGGTATCAAATATTCAGCAAAATTGATAAAAATATTTTAATTTTGGTATAGGCTCGCACTGATAACGTATTGCAAAATTATCAAATAACCCAAAATAAGAAACAATATAAAATTAATAAAGGCACGAGGATTATATTATTCAGTCTCAAGCTTAATTTTAGAGTTAAACTTGAGCATAATTTACGGGAGAACTAGTATTTATTTATTTTATATATATGAAATTTTGGGATATAAGGGGATAAAATATTTGAAGGACACTCTTATTTTATTTTATTTTCCTCAGCTATTTTCTTTCTGAAATATTGAGTGTGTATATTACACAAACGGAGGCCTCTTATTTATAGGTAAAAAAACAGAGTGGGGGCAGTTCAAAATTAAATGATAAGACCATGTTTGTATTAGTAGTTGCATCACACAAAGTATTGTCATTTAATAATTGAGCTTCATGCTTGCATCAGCTACTGTAATATTCAATTATTTATAACAAATTTTAAGTTATTCATAATAAAAAGCCAAACAATACAAATATGTACTTGAATTGATTGAAAGGACCTTATGATGAGTTGGAGTTAACAAATCATTTTGGCCACGGGTGGAGCTACTATTAAGCAAGGGAGGGCCACCATTTTGGCGGAAAAAAAATCTTTTTTTTATTAATATTATATACAATATAGATACAAAAAGATAAGAAAATTGATAACAAATGATGGTTCTTCACGCCGCTATAAGCTTTTTAGCTGCCCGAGAATTGGAGTTTGAGTCCCAGCTACAACCTTTTTTTTTTTTTTTGTTTTATTTTGATTCATTTATTTAATTCAATTTTCATAATATACTTTTTATTTTGTTACTTTTATTTCAATTTCATTACCATTTTTTATAATTTAATACTATTTATAATGTCGAACTTTAAACTGGATAAAGACTTAAGCACAAGCTATGAACACCTCAGTATTACTTTTAAGATTTTTTTTCTTTATATTATCATTTGATCAATTAAAGTTTACTGTTGACATTTCTTTTAACTTCTCATATTTTTTTAAGGTACAAGTAATATAATGAATTTTTTTTAGAATAATTAATAGACATCAAAACATTTAAAATATAATTTATGCAATTATCCAGTAACAACTTCAGTGATAATTTTTTTTAAAAATTATTTTGAACAACTTCTATATTATTTGTAAAAGTAAATCGTGCCGTCCCTTGGGACCGCCTCTAAGGGTGTAGGTTTTTTGTTTAGGGTTTAAGCAATTTCAAAATTATCTAAACTAAAAAAAAAAAAACAAGAAGAATGTATATTTGTAGCCTTAAAGATATGAGCGTCTTTCATATAGTTGTTGAGAAAATGCAGTGGAAATATGATTCCAATATAAAAGTAAGAGATGATGATTTTTTTCAAAGAATAAGTGTGTGGGGTAGTTTATTTATCGTATTGAGAATATAAGATTAAATGCTCTGCACAATCTCAAGATTACAATCAAATAGCTAAAGTAGACTAAAAAAATCAAGCCAAATCTTACTTAACTGCTCTTAGGGGATTGGCCTTCTAAAAGTATGTCTCGCCTTCTGCGTTTGGCCAAGTCGGATATCGCACGATGGAATGTTGAATGGACCTCGTGCATGCTAAGGGTCGCTTAAGTAGCCATGTAAATTGAGGCGTAAATAGCCGCTTGGTTAAGGCATCCGCAACTTGATCCCGAGTAGAAATAACAAACCCCGAAATTATTTAGTTGCAACCCTTTTACAACAAAGCAATATCGACATTTTCGTTCGTGCTTGAAGCACAACGATAGCAATGGGGTTATTTCTTCTTAAAAAACAAATGGTTGCTTCTTCGACGACCGAAAATAAAAAATGGAACCAAAATAAGCTAAAAAGACTCAATCTAGATCTATGGTCATAGCATATTAGTAAATGCTTAAAGGTCAAACACAAACAGTGATCAGAGTAGCAAGCCATAGGGAACAATGTATTTGAGGCAACAAAGAACTCTCTTTATGGCTAGCCCACGATCTCATAGCAGTCAATACATAGATTTTTAAGTCTCGGTGGAAAAGGCATCAAAGAGCGAATAAGTTTAGTAACAAGCATGTTAGTCTGTAAAAGATATAATGGGTTCGATTCTCCCTTCTCGCCTGTATACCCAAAAAAAAAAAAAAAAAAAAAAATGTACCATTACTTTTTAAGTAGATGCTACCGATAAAAAGAACAAGTACTCCAATACTCAAAATGATACAAAATCTCCCAAGTCCTCACGTTTTTCGTAGTAATAACATATGTCCGAATCATAATAATGGCTTAAAAGCACAGTTGTGTTTAAATCTAATTGATCCCTAGACTAACTTTATCTGACTGCAAAAACATTGGCTACCCTATTATTGTTGGGAAATACCGAAGAATTACTCCATCCATCTGTTCTTAGATAATTGATACTTTTCTCTTTTAGTTGTACATAAAAAAAATTGACCACTTCTTCATTTACCCTTTGTAATCATTTGGGAGCATGAATAAAATAAAGTATCTTAAGGGTAGAATTTATTTTTATATATATAATTTAAAATTTAAAATATGAATTATTATTTTTATTTAAAACTGTGTTTAATTCAATTAATATCAATTATTGGTTCACGGAATAAGTAGTTTTTATTTTGAGAAAAAAAATAGGGAGGGGAAGGGAATTGTGGAGCAAAAGAGAGATAAGCGCTTGAGAATCTAAAAAATGAGATGGAGTCAAAAGCATTGATGATCGACGCGTGGAAATTAATAGGAAGAAAAAGGCAATCATCTAAACCAAGTGGAAGTAATAATGGGTCTTTAGATCACTCAACAAACCACCTGACCTTAAACTGACAAAAACAAAAAACAAAAACCCTAAGGAATATCAGTTCGTACGAGGTTGTCTTAATTAATTGGTGCCTGTGGAAATCATGTGCGCCACATAATTAAAAAAACACATATTTTACATATAGATAGATGTATAGCATTTTATTACATATTTTCATTAGTATTTGACAAGTAAAAAAAAATTATTAATTTTAATTTTTATATATTAATACTAATTTTCTCTGTCTTACGTAAATATGTAGAAAATAGTAATTCGAACACAACAATAACAAAAAAATTAGGGTAAATTACACTTTTCTCCTATGAGGTTTTTGACAATTTCATAATACACCCTAAGGTATCTGAAATTACACTGTCCCCATGGCGTATATACGTCATTACATTTTACCCACAAAATTTTTGGGGCAAAGTGAAAATCATATTTAAATCTATAAATTACTCATTAAGTTATCTAATTATCCTTTATGTAACACATGTTCTCTAATTTTTTTAATTTCTTAAAAAATAGATTGTATAATAACATATATATATATATATATATATATATATATATATAATATTTTCCTTAAAATGAGATAGTATTTATCTAATTTTCATAATAATTAGCTTCAAAATGAATAGCGTCATAAGATAGTAAAATGAAGGATAAGATAGTATTTTTCAATGAAAATTAAACATGTATTTGGACTTGGGGACAAAATATAATTTTAGATACCTTAGGGGTATTCTGAAATATTCAGAACCTCATGGTGGCAAAGTGTAATTTACCCAAAAAATTATGCAGTGGTGGTCTTGGTAACTTGTGCATATGAACGAGCCACGTCATTTACAGGGTGGAGTATTTAGAAACCACTAAAATTTTATACAAGTTATGAATTATGATGAAAAATAAATATAATAATCTGCAGAAAAGTAAATAGAATACAAAAAATTTACATGGTTCAGCCTCAACTTAAAATAAGTTTAGCTTTGGCCTAACTCACGGGACTAATACCGATGTATATTTTTATTAATATAAAGAGAGATTATAACATAATACAACATGTAAAATAAATATGGGAATATTGATCGAACTGGATCTATTCCCACTTTTATTTTCTCTCATTTTTTCTCTCTTTCGGCATCTTATATCTGACTGTTTCTCTGCCTACCGTTCTTCTTCTTCTATATCTCCTTTTAGAGAGCAATTTGTGAGTTTATAAGTCAATATAGTAGGTTGTGCTTGTGCAGCGTATAGTTTTTATATTTAATGATTGAACTATATATTTACATCAGTCGTAGTAAAATACCATATTAATGAATATTTTATAACAATATACAATATATAAGAGCCCCCTTCCCTATGAAAAACGGAGGATAATATTTATATACCCCTATTCAGAATTATTGGATTCGGCCGTCTTAAGAAAAATAATGATGCTTGTGGTACATTAGGAATAGAGTAGTTTCTCTATATCGTGGCGCTTGGCTCCCCACTACTTTGTGTTTGGTGCTATTGGTCCCCTTGTCCCCACTTGGTATTGTTGCGTCATCCAAATATTCTCATGAGAAATTATAGCATTTGCAAACATTATGCTACCATGTCATTTTAAAAAATTAACTATTTTTTATTACTCTTATTCCAATTTTACCAATGTTCCCGTACTTAATTTCCAATTACTCCACACAAATCAAATATTTAATGAAAGATATTTAGATTCAATATACTTATAATAAGTCTTAGACGTCACTTAAAATATATATGATTGTACTCTCCCTCTTTTAAAATAAATCTCGTTTCAGAGAATTATTCTTTCCACAACAAGAATCGTTTAAAAAATCAATAATGTATTTTTCAATTTTATCCGTATTTACTCGACTAAATTTCTAACCACTCTTCACTGCTCAAATATTTAATAAATAGCAATCAACTAAATTTCTAACCACTCTTCACAACTCAAATATTTGGGTAAAATGTATCTATTATTTGCAAAAATTGAAACTATTAAATGGCATTCTTAACTTTTCTGCATTAATCTTAAACCACGTTCATTTTAAAATGGATTGAGTAATTTTATTTTATTATTATTATTATTATTATTATTATATTTTTTTGAGGGTAGACGGATTGAGTAATTGATAACTAAAACAATTAAGCGTGCGAAAATTTGAAGCACAGGAGTAGTAACATTTGAGACACACGCACTTATTTGTATCAAAGCCCATAACAAATAAGTGTACACCGGCGCTTTATGGCTACCTAAGCTTTCCCAAAAATGAAAATAAAAAAGTGTATTTTATTGGAGGTTTTTGTAATCCCCAATAATAGGCCAATATATATTCCAAGGTAGATTAGGCATTAACATCAAAATTTAATGAAGGACCCCTAAATGGATAAAAATTTAAGAAACGCTCAACGCAGTACGGAAACAAAACTAGAAAATCTTGGATCACTTCACAGCAATTAATTAGTAATAAGGGTATCTAACACTTATTATAAAAGTACAAGGGTGAAACATGTTTTTTAGTCCAAAAAAATAATTTTTTAAATAAAATTATAAAAATATTTTTAAAATTTTTTAATACAAATTTTTATTTTTTTTTAGCTAAAAGTGATTTCTCAATCTTACCTCTCAAAAAATAGAGACAGACGCTCCTTTTCCAATTAATAATTGTCCCTAGCTATAGAGGGGCATCAAAATCACATCCTTGTCAATCTCAGTCCCCAATTATCGATGATGCTTGTATGAGACGCAAAATATCCTAACATAAATCCTCACGATAACCAGATATAATGGGCTTTTTAGTCGCCATTTTTAATATTTTTTTCCCTAAAAATATGGATCTACTAACTTAAAATTTTAATTTTTTAATCAAAACATCAAATAATTTTAGCTTAAAAATTATGCAATTAAATTTAGTATAATTTTTTAAGAAAAGAAATATACCACGTCCGTTTACAAATAATAGGCCGGATTTGATAATCACAATTCAAAAATTAGCTTTTTAAAGTTTGAATTAAATATAAATTACTAACTTATACCTATATAGCCTTTTGTCATATTTTTTATTCTTTGACTCTAATAAGTATTAGGGGTAATGGTAAAATTATATTTACCTTAGTCATCACTGTCATTCCCAAAATAGAATTAGTCAATAATTTTTGAACTATTCGGAAAAAAAAATGTGGCTTTATTCTTGGTGGACTGAGGGATTCACAGCTTAATCTTAAAAATGAAAACACACAAACTCAAAAAATCATTTCCCAATTTCATACTCCAATAAGCTCTTTCACTCATTTCTTCAAGTGACGAAATGAAGGAAGATTAAGAATTGGGATCATCTCAATTTTTCAAAATTTTAAAAGCAAATTTGGAAAATGGAAGTGTCAAGTAATACAAATTCATCTCTCGTTTTCACCTTTTTTTTTTTAGTAAGACAAAAAAAAATTATACAAGTATCTTCCTAAAAAATTTCAGTTGGAATTTTGTAATGGGTGATCATAAGTGTTGAAATAATAATAATGGTAAGAGTGCCCTGAGTCTGTACGTTGTTAGCAAACGAAAATCTGGGATATATTTGGAAACATTACCGAAAATCTTAGTATTTAATTGTGTTTCAACATGTTTAGTAACATACATAGAGTACTCTCACCGTTATTGCAAGTTGCAACCACAGCATGCCCGCGTGGTCGCGACTTTGTTTATATATGAGAATAAAAGTAATATATCTACCTAAAAGCCTTACTTCCAAATGCCCTTAAAACTAGATACTTTAAGCTTTTTCCTCATCGATTGTAAATTATGAATAGTCCACAAGGGGCTCTGACCAATACTCTCAATGCCTCCAAATATTCCCCAAATGCCATTAAGGTTCAAAACTTGTAAACTAATACAAATTTTAGTTATTTAGAAGTCCAAAACACTTGTGGAATAAAAACAAAACGTACACATTTGCAAAACTTATTCATAATAACCTTTTATACCGACGATTAAATTATTGCACTTTTAGTTGGTGCATTCTGGCACCTCTTTCTTTAATGACAAAATTTGTGTGCACTAATGAAAGTGTTTAATTTTGGTTTAGAGAATCCATACACCATCGGTCTTTGATGGAAGACATATGTTCAATTTCATATGTAGGAATCACTACAAATGCATATTTGTAATTCATTAAACCCGTTTATATAAAAAAATCCATATAACGTCGATAAATTAAAATTAAATTTGTCATAAAATTTGCTATTCAAATTTATTTCTATATTCAACATTTTATACTACTATAAAACTAGGAAAGATAAATAAATTTGAACACTAATTTTGGCGTTAAAAATACCATTCAGATTTGCTATTCAAATTTAATGAGTAAGTAGGCTTATAAAACAAAATCGTACAGATCTCAATAGCAAACATAAACACCACTATTATTAGATAAAGTTAAATTCTCCGCCCTTATACGCCATTATATTTGTGGAATAGGGTTGTCTCGGAGTGGATTAAAAGTCATTTGTAAATTTGGTACTCTTGACCGTGATTGATAACTGTTGCAGGTACACCATATTCTCTCTCCCCCCCTCTCTCTCTCTCCCCTCAACAACCGATCCCAAATATCTTGTATCTAACACTTATCTGGTAAATACAGTAATGGCAATGGGTTGAGTTTTTATGGGCGATTTATCGGTTCAAAATTAATTATAATATATTTTATGGATTTTATGGATTTTTGGATGGATATAATTTTCAAAATAAATACCCATTAGGGTATGGTATGAGTTTGATATTTAATATCTAAGTACCCGGTATCCGACTATTCTAATAAAGTACTCAGTATCTGATATCAATTTGGTATCAATTTAATCTGAATAAATATATACATTTATGCATATTTTTAAATTATATACATATAATATCATATGAAAAATATATTTCTATATAAAAAAATATATGTTTAAAATGTAATTGTAGTGTTCGTTATAACGTTTACTTTTGTACAACCTTTTTAGCGAGATTTCTTTATATGATATTTTTTTAGTTGTAAGACTAATTTGATTAACATGAACTTTCATTTGCATTATATGTCGTTTATGATTATTTGTTGGGTTGATTGTCAATATAAATTGTTAAATTTTGTAAAAGGTAATATTTAAATACTAACGATAAATGAATCAAAAATGGGAACCGCAAAATCATAAATGAGCTCCATTAAAAATAAATGGTAAATAATTTTTAAATGGGTATTCAGATTTTAAACAGTGCCGCTTTGGTATTTAATTGTAAAATTTTAACAGGTTTGGGATGGATTTGACATATGATTTTACTAAATGGTAATGGTTATAGTATGACCAAATTTCGAGTGCACCCTACCCATTGTCAGTCTTAGTGAACACAGATTGGAAGATTAAACATGATATTATTATTTCATTTAGAATATTAATTAACTTGGTTAATTAAGTAATTTATAAAGATAACTTCAGAATTCACAAGTAATTTTTGGAGTATGATTTCAAAAATGGGTAGCCATTGCTTGCAGCTTCGGTGACGTTGAAATTCAAAGTTATTTCGGCTGCCAATTTGTATAACGGTTAATCCATATATGATTTTCAAATGTCCAGTTATGATTTTCCACACCCCGAAAAACGTTGCACGACAACTATTGCGTTACAGTAACCACCACTGTCATTAGAAATAATGGTTTGCATAATTTTTTACAAATAATATTGTGTTCACAATCCAACACAAAGAAAAAAACTAAATTACTTCAGAATTTCAAGCAAATTTTGAAAAATAAAATCATATATATATATATTTTTTTTATTTTGAAAATAGGATGGAAAACAAATCCAATCCTATTTATACCCCCTCATATTTTCACTCCTCACAAGTCACAACCACCCCATCTCTTCTTGCCTCTCATATCCCACATATGGCCTTTTGTAGCCTTTTTAGTCCCCTTTCCTTTTGGCTTTCCCTTTTTCTAGGGTTAGGGCTTGCACGCACCACTAAGGCTCCTTTCCAGCCCCCTTTATCTCTCTCTCTCTCTCTCTCTCCCTCTCTCTCTCTCTGTATACACACACACATATGAAGAAGAAAGGATTGGGGATTCATTCAGTTGTTTTTTGCTGGTGGAGCATCATCAAGATTCACACTATGTATGTTTATTTTAGGGTTTCATTTTGAGATTAGTCTCAAAGTGGCTCTATTTGATGTGTGTGGGAATCTTGATGATGCTGCAGCGGCAGTAAATAACTTCTTTTTATTATTATATTATTTTTATTTTTTGATTGTTCTTTTTAATTCTTCTCAAGAATTGAACATCAAAGTTGATCGAAGGTGAGATCTCAAGCCAGTTAGTTTTATTTATTTGAAATAACAAAATATATATAGTTTAGAAATAAACGATCAAACTCATAGAAGGATATTTTTTTTTATTAGTGTATTGTGTTTTTTTGTTTTTCTGAAAATCTAAAATGTTGAAACACGGGTAAGACCTCTATTCAAGTTGTTTATTTCTTTTAAATTGTGGAATGGATTTTAGGTAAACTTGATCAAACTAATTTAAGAGTTCATATGTTTTTATTTTTGTTTTTATGATACTATGTGTTTATTTATTTTTTTTATTTTTCTCAAAATCATCAAAGTTTGTTTTATTTATCGCACACACACAAAAAAATAAAAATAAAGACTATAAAAAAATTATCAGGCTAGCCTGAGGATTCATTTGTTATTTTTCTTTTTTATTTTTGTGTATAGAGTTTTGATTTTTCTCAAAATCATTAAAAGTTAAAAGAATGGCTAGATCTACTAACAGATTTTGTATTTATTATAACACAAATAAATAACCTCAAGTTTAAAGATGATCAACCTCACCTTAAGCATCCTTTGTTCTTCTTTTTCTTTATGTTTTTGGTATTTATATTTTTTGTATATACTTTTGTTTCCTCTGAAAATCATCAAAGTTGAAACTAAAGAAATATCTCCAGCCAGATCATTTTAATTTTTTTGTATAATTATGAAAATAGCCTTTCTAAGAACATAACCAAACGTCCAATAGTACCTAAGAGTTACTTTGTTTTTTGTAACTTTTTAGAACTTTTTTGTGTTTGAAGCTTTTTAATCTTCTCAAAATCATCGAAATTGGAATACCAGAGGCATTTATCGAGTTATTATCATTATTTTATTTATTTTTTTTTAATAGAATTTAATTCGCCTATGTGTTGCTCTGCCTTTTCTTTTTAATTCTCTTTAGATTTTTTTGGAGTTTTTGATTCTTCTCAAAATCATACTATGTGACACAGGTGAGACCTAAATCAAGCTTTAACTGGTGAAGGTGTTTATCAACGTAAGTATTAATTTATCAAATATCACATGGCAGAGTTGAATAAATAAAAAGCAATCTGGGTGTTGATGCTTATGATTTTATTTGTTAATCCTCTGAGTGCTTGTTCAGAGACAGTTAGGGCTTTGTGGTAAAAGTGTTGTAATCTCTATTCTTTATTTTGGAGAGAGGCAGGCTGCCACGTGTTAGTTGCACTGACTGCTCGGGAATTTTGGTTTATTTATTTTTAAATATGCGATTGAAATTTAAAAATAGATTCACTATAAAATTTAATTGGATAAAAAAAATAGATTAAATTTCAACAATTAATTTTAAAATAAACTGTCAAAATGTACTAGACAAGGATTATCCATCATCCGCCTGGATGCCCGCTTGATCCCATTATTTTCTCTTCAAATATTTTTCCGTACTGATCAAAAGCTACCCCAGATAGATCCCACTTATTTTGTTTTGTACTTGTATGTTTTGTATCATATAATACAGATGTGTTGCTTTTCCTTGTTTGGATATTTGAGGCTTTTGAGTGTTACTTTCAAATACTTAACAGTGTTTCATTTGTTTATTGGATTATGAGTTGTTCAAAACTTCATATCTATACTAGATTTTATGATGAACATAGTCAAGCTGTAGGCCTCTAGATCTCATATTAGTACTTTTCTAGTTTGTGATTTTGTAGCTTTAGGAACAAAATCCATAGCATATGAATGCATTGACTATAAAATCAATAATGCCTTTGAAACTTGCTATGTAGTATGTACCATATTAACCATTAATATTATCGTTTTATCTTTAAGGTTGCAACTGTCCATTTTGCGCGTGCAATTGCTAGCAAGTACATAGTACGTGCCAAGAGTTTAAAACTAGGCCGTTACTATTACATAACGGCGTTATGTAATGGTTTCGGCCGTCACCGCTATCGCTATGGACTAATATATCGGTGAGAATGGAATTTTCGTTTGCAACAGTTAAAATTATTATATATTGGTTGATATTGTGTCATAATGGTATGGAGAAAAAAAATTAAAAAATAATTTTGTAATTATGAAAAAATTTCGTCATTCCGATTTCAACAACTGTTACGCAACGATTTTTACACTATCACTGTTACACGTTACAACAACTACCACCGTTATTAATAACCTTGGTACGCAACCATGGTTGATAACCAATGTCGCTAATGTTTTGAACCTAGTGATTTGCTTGTTATAATTGCCGTTGGTTTCTTAATCGGAAATAGTTTGAGTTTGATTAATCTATATTTTATTTATTTATTTATTTGTCTTTTTGTTACAACCAAAAACTTAGAACAACCGAAAGCAATCCGTGAGTATTAGAGACGGATAATGATCTTCATGAAAATAACAAAACGCGAGCTTTGCTTTCTTTGACTCGGTTTGGATAAAATTTGAATTCATAGTACAATGATTTGCTTAACACCACCTCATTATTTAAGTGTCATGATACAAATTTGTGGCTTTTGAACATTTAACTAGAAACAAAGGAGCTATGAGAACAAAAGTCCTCAAGTTGTATATATTATGGCATACATGGTGTTCGCGGTTTAGTTCAGATAATTTATGATGAAATTAAAAACTAAATTAATAACTAATTAGGAATTCAATTTAGAAAAAATCGAAAAAAAAAACAAACCAAACCAATACTTAAAACGGTTCAATTTGAGCGGCTTGTTGGTTTGAAGATTAATAAAAAATTTAGCGCAAGAATACAAAATTTGGAGTAGCTAATGTTACATGTATTGTGTACTATGTTTATATATATAATATGTAAATTGCATATTTATCTAGGGTTGTTGAAAATAATGAAAATATTGAAACCCTTGATTGATTAACTAAAACTAAATTTAGAAAAAAGACAAAGGTGAGCTACAAGTGAGTCAAATGTGATAATAAAATAACAAAATAAATAAATACTTATTAAGCCACAATTTATTTATTTTTTTGTATATACATGAATATATATTATTGTTTTATAACTTGGCGATACAATTTGATTTTGGTGATTCAATTTTTTCTTAAAATTACAAATCGAACCATTAGTTTTAGGTGTGGTGTTTGGTGAACCAAACCAACTTATTATGCGGTTTTCGTGGAGCTATGATGAATCAGCAGAAATTTCCCCTCACTCAGTTTCCGTACAATTTCGATGGACTCACAAGGGGGGGAAAAATAGTTAAAAAAAAAAAAGTGAAACGATTTTATGGAAGAACTTTATGTAGATCTCTTTTTCCTGTCTCATTTCTTTTTTCATGCGGGAAATAAATTATCGCTCCCATAGTTTGACTATGTGTTTTCAAAGATTATCAGGATGCCTAATCTAATTTTCAGAAAATTATTTTCCTAATTTTAGGGAAAATGAAGGAAAACATATTTCACCAAAAAATTTTCAGAGATTTTCAAACCTATGAGCAATTGCATTTTTACTCTCCCTATTTAATTTGTAGCCAACTTGAATTAAATTATTGCATAAGTTTACTGATAAGTAAAAATCTCTTTGCAAAGTCCTCTTATTTTTAAAAAGGGGAAAATAAGTAAAAACAATTTATTTAAAAATATTTTAGTTTCATCAAATGGGTTATACACTTTAATTACAATATACAACCAGACTAGTCTCCATATTGAAGAACTCAGTCAGTATTTTAAAATCCGGTCCGGACTCTGTTGAATCGAGACTTGGGTAAGGTTTCAGGCCATATTGTATCGGTTACCCAGTCATGTAAAACAGGTGGGTTTGAAGAACCCGTGCCGGTTTTTAAAATGATCCTGCCGGTTCAATTAGGTTCTTATACCCTTTGTTGATATAAATCACACGCTACAATCCCCTGGCTAAAACAGTAAGCAGCATTCAAATAATTTCTGCAACCGTTGCTGTTATAGCTAGGGGTGAGCAAACATTCGGGATTTTCGAAACCCGAATCTAAATGTCAAAGTAAATTTTTCGAAAAAATGATTCAGTTCGGGATCGGGATTTAAATTTCTAAATTTTCGGGTATCCAAAAATTTTCTTCTTAGGATCAGGAATCAAACTTGAAATTTTCGGGTTTTCTCGAATTTCCCAAATTTTCAGAAATTTCCCAAAATTCCCGAAATTCCCGAATTTGATAATTTTGTTGGATTTTTTAACTTGTGTTAGATTGTTTAGTTGTGTTGTTTAAATATTTTAGCCTATTTTGGTTGGTTTGTAAGTTGTAAGTATGGTTTATATTTTTTAAGGTTGTTTTTATATGTTAGACTACTTAGTGAAATTTTAAATTTTAATTGTACATCTATATGTTATAGAACAGGCAGTGCTATTTTTGTTTTAAAAATTTGGAACTTATTTTTAACTTAAATTTTGGGATTTTCGGTTTCGGGATCAGAAATAGGAAGTTGCCAAAATCGGTTCTGGAGCAGTTCGGTTTTTTACACAATTCGGTTCGGGATTTGTACCGCTTTGTAATGGGTTCAAAAATTTTGGGTATCAATTTTCAGTTTGAAAAATTACAAAAACCGAACCAATGTTCACCCCTAATTATATCCGTAAACCATTAACAAAAGCAGAACTCTACAATGATTTCGTCAAATGAGTTTTAATCTTTAATTACAATATGCAACCAAATTAGTCTCCATATTGAAGAACTTGTTATTAAAATTCGTTAAAGTTATACGTTTTGAAGACTTAGTTTTTATATAAAATGATTTATAATTTTCTGCACTAAAAAATTGTCGGACGGTATATAATAAGTATCGAAGTAAAATAAAATTAAGATAGAAAACAAGTTTGGGATACCAAGATATCGTGAAATACTGTCCTAAAACTAATATTCCACGTACGTGAAGGATTAATCGGAATGAATGACCCTACGATTCAACCCAATATATTCATAGGCAACCCCTCCAAGATAGCGTTCAATCGGAGGTAACGATGAACCGTTGTTGAGTAAATACTGCCGAAATAAGATGAGAATAATAATAGCAAGTAATTTTCCTATCTATATAGGCAGTGAAATGCTTGTGAATAGAGAGTAAAATGTTTCTTTTTATACGTATATATATAAAATTGGCCTCACGGTAGTGGCTTTTTTTAAGCCGTTAAACTGTTATTTCTAATGGTAGTTATTTCTTACCGGTAGAATGTAAAAAGTCACAACCATTCATACCTTTTTTCCCCATTTTTTAAAACAAAAATAAATAATAATAAAATAAATAAATAATGAAACTATTTGCTTGTTTTAGAATTTAAGCGTCTAGTCACACTAACGGAACTCTCATTCTTTTCTCTATTTCTCATGCTATGCAACAAAGTGAAACCTCTCGACCTCGACGGAGTGATGGAATAATAACCAATCAAGTTATTTGAAAAATTGCCTTGAATTTTTAGTTTATAGTTTAATTGGTTTCCTTAAGAACATTAACAATGTTTGGACTTTTTAATGGGCTAGTGTACAATGCGTTGTCGTATTAATATGATATGAAAATAGCAAAGTATTTTAAATTTAATTTTAATCCACAGGTAGTATATAAATTTTATACATCAGCGGTCTTGAATAAATGACAAATATGCATTTGTAATGTTCCCACATGTAAAATCGGACTCTCATCTTTCATCCAAGACTAGTTGTATATGGATTCTCTACACCGACAATGAATAAGAATTAAATTCAAATATTTTTTATATTATTATTAAGTAAAAAATAGTTTGAATTAATATAAAAATAAATTAAAATGTATATAATTTTTTTTGTTAAAAATAAAATTTAATTTAATTACTCAACAAAAATTGTAAGAACCCCAAGTTTTATTCGATTTTAACAATTTTTTTTTTTTATCATGGTTCTTTTCTCAAAATCAATTGCACAATTTTATTTTTTTTCCATTGTGGTATGCAAAATATCATTCTTATCATATTTCCCATAACAATTTTCTTGTTAGTAAGATGACGATGCAACAAAACATAATAATTATTCAATACACCATAAAATTTAATTTAAGTGATGCAAAATGAAGTACAACCTGATATCGTATCATACTTACTATTGATTTCCTATGAGTCATTATCGCAACCTAAAAAAAGCAAAGATCAAATTAACAAGCAAAGTCATATAAATAGCTATTATGTAAAATATATATATATATATATATATTTCATGCACAAAATTTATATGAACTTGGAATAGTGTTATGTGATGAGAAATATATAATATTTATATGAGAGAAAGATGAAAAAAATATATATATATGGGAGAGGGGAATGTCATAATAGCTTAAGCATTTTGCTTAAGTTATTTTTTTGGGTGTAAATGATAACTTAATGGCTCTATAAATCGTCATATTCAATAAATGAACGGTTTCATTTCTTTGGAGTATAAATGCCCATTTTATGGCTCTAAAAGTTCTCACATATAATATGAATGTATTTTTTTAATTTTTTAGATTTTTTTAATTTATTTACAATAAAAAATTGTTACGTGTCCATTATTTATTCCAAGTAACTTAT
>MKEJ01040319.1:0-11059 GCA_001753735.1 Embelia ribes
TGGATACCAACAACTAATGAAGTGTATGGAGCTCTACAACAAAGAAATAATCACACAATTAGAACTCCGAAAGTTGGTCCATGATTTGGTTGGGGATTACCCAGAGCTAGTAAAAGGGTTTGATGAATTTCTGGAATGTGTTGAGAGAATCAGAAAATCAGACGACAAGCGTTCGGGCAAGTCCATGGAGGATTCTATACAAGAGTTGGACCTGTCCAAGTGTGAGCAAGTCACTCCAAGCTATCGGCGTCTGCCCAAAGATTTTGTAGACGCCAAGAACGATCTAAATGAGCAATTCAAGAATTGTGGGGAGGCTAAGCATCTAAATAAGCAATTCAAGTGTGTGTGGACTGGCAATCGACCTTTCAGGCACAGGCTCAAAACCCGGTACGAGGAGAAGTTGTTTGAGTGTGAAGATGAAATGTTTGAAATGGATATGCTGATGCATCCGATTAATGAGACGGTTGAGCATGCAGAAGAATTGTTGGAAAAGATCAACAAGGACATTACTGCTGGAAAAAAATCCATTTTCTGCCATGGTGATTATTTCACAGATCGAAACCTTAGGTGCATCAAGCAGTTATACGATGATGGGGGCACCGAAATTTTGGATTCATTGAGGGACAACACAACTGTTGTATTGCCTGTTATACTACAAAAGTTGAAGCTGAAACAGGAGGAGTCAGCCCAACGTCGTAAAGGTGTGGCTACAGTACTTTCTGACAACCACAAGAAATTGCTCGGTCTCCATAAGAGGTTGTGCAGAAAAGACTTGGGAGAGATCTGATGAATGGGCGAAAATAAGAGCCAAAACCAATGTGATTATGCATCAACCGCATCCGAGGTTGCTGCACCATTGACTTGAACTTTGGAAACAGCTTTGTATCTAGGCTTAGATTCTGAAATCTTTCCTTGATTAAAACCAGCTTTGTTATCCAGGCTTAGATTATCAGTTTCTTTGTTTGTTATAGTTGTAATACTGATTTGTTATTCTAGTTTATATTAGTTGAAATTTGATACTGACATCCTTCAATTATTAGAGTTATGTGGAGTTTTACTGTGCAATGTATAATAAATTATATCACGAGCAAACTGACCAACATCTCGGCTTCGTAGTTTTGGCTTATGTCATCAATCATGGAAAATTAGGGTTCATCGCTGGTCCGTAAAAACCCTTGCAGTAGTTTATTTGTCCCTTTTGAGCCAAAAGATCCCATGAATAAAGAGAGAGCAGGCCTTGCACTTGGTTAATCTCTGACCAAAAAAATATCAAAATTGTTATTAAAAAAAAACTAAAAATGTCGAATCATTGCCACATCTGCATCTTGCATTTTTTAAAAAGTCGTATCTGTATTCATGCCCGTACCTGAATTTGTATATGTATATGAGTCCATGCCCATTAGTACACTGTTAATTCACAAACATAGATAACCAAGAAAGAAGAGGACCGCGAAACTCAAATCACAAAGAAATAGGAAACCTCCTTGAGAACCAAGAACGGAAGTAATTTTGTAGGCATTGCATGTTTACAAAGGCGGTTTGAAAAATATGCACAAGGCCCCAAATTAGGAAGTACTTATCCTAATAAGTCGTGGAAAAGAACTAGTCGCATGGTATGTATTCATACTATAAACTAAAGAAAATACTAATGATCCATTAAATTAGTCGTCTGCTTTGTCTTTCTTACTTGAAAACAAGACTTTTTCGCTACAAAATCAATCAACTGATGTATGCATTAGTATATTGAAGTGAAACAAAGCACCAAAATGGATGGGTCTTTAGTCATTGGAACCACGAACGATTAGTCATATATCATAAATCACTGGTCCTGACTTAAATTTGGGCGAGTTTTCGCCTCCAATTCAGATTTCTATCACGCACTTTTTCTATTAATCTTTATACAAATAAAATATTTTGCATAATAAACCAAAGAGAGCAAACTATCAGACAAGACACAAGTTTGCGTTTACTTGTGATTATCGTTTTCCTCTTCCTTTCCCTCTGAACATTTGAAAGTAATAACTAAATTGAAGCAATAGATGCTCAGATCATGTCTTAAGTATTGGGGTTAGTCTTGAAAGTCCGTTCTTTCTTTTCTTTCATGGCTAGGCCTAAGCGACAAACTACTCATTTTAAGTGTTCATTTTCAAAAGCCGAAAAGCTAAATTCGCCCCCCCTCCCCCTAGTGTAATCCAAGGAAACACATTATTTTAGTTTTTTTTAATTTTAAAATTTCGTTGGGTGAATAAGATGGATCCAAATTTTAATAATGAATAGACTTTAACACTCTTAATGTCTAATTTTACTTTACTTCATATCTCAAACCCAATGAATTTCTTTTTTTTTTTTTTTTTGGGAAATTAAAATTTCATATATTGATTTATTTCTGCATTGAAAATTTAAATTCACGAATCATTTTTCTTAGTCTTATCCTAATATTATTGTCTTATTCTTATTTTCAAATGTAGCAAAAGGCCCTAAAAGTAGTCATTATTATTATACAAACTGAATACTAAAATAAAAATATCACATGCAAAAAAATTGTTAATGGAGTGTATCTCTTCCCATTAACTTCTCCCAATCTCGAGTTTTTTTTTTTTTTTAAATAGCATTTTTAAAGTTTTTAAAATTTGAAATTATTTAACGGAATCTAACACCAAACAAATTTTTTTAGTCTATCTGCAACAAAGAATATGATTATATACAAAACAGTATATTAGCTAGAAAGTCAGAAAAACCAGACTATCCTCCCAGAATCCCAAATGCTACATCGTGGACACCCATTATTAGATCATAAAATCATGACAATTCTTCAAAACACACACTATAAATGCTCTTTTCTTTTTGAATTAAGTTATAGCATGCCTAGACTTCGGCTTAATTTCGGAGACAAATATTGGACTTCATCGATAACATAAAAAGCTTAATCCTCCTCCCAATCAATATCATCTTCATGATTTCCCGACACGTCGTCAGCCTCAACATTCAGATCAACCTTGTAAGTTCCACCTGTATTTCCTGTAATCATCCACACAACATAAAACAGTTAAAAAGAAACAGGGCATGGACTGTAAATTAGTCATCTACCATCTTTCAAATTAGAAAACTAGACTTCATAGCTGGAACAGCGGCCATATGATGTAAACATCAGTATGTAAGAGAAGATCAAAGCACCAAAATGGATGGACGAGTTTTTCTTGTTGGAACCACATATAACTAGTTATATATCCTTAGCGCTGGTCCTGACTGAACTTTAGGCAAGTTTTCACCTTCAGTTCAGATTCCCATTCGTCACAAGTTAAATATTTGTACGTAATAGACCAAATCGAGTATACTATAAGACAACAGTGAACCACACTAATATGTCTAACATTGGAAAGCAAATACTACTAAATCTCCTTACTTCCCTTTTCCTATCGTTATTTCCTCTGAACATTTGAAAGTACATAACTAAATAAAAGTAATAGATGCTCATAGTCATACCATGTCTAAATATTGAGGTTGGTTATTTCAGTTCGTCTTTCTTTCTTTTTGACAGTTAAGCACAAGTTGTTTGTCTTCTCCTATCAATACCAAAAAAAGAAAAAACATGCTTTCAACAATTTGAATCTTGCGAGAAGAAATAACAAGGAAGCATAAATGTTGACCTATGTCTTTTGTCTATTGAAGCTGAAAAAAAAAAAAGAGAATAGACACCAAGATAAAATAACAATTTACATTGAATAAAACACTAAGAAGATAGACCTCGGCTGGTGAGTCAATAAACCTTTCCCAAACCAAGAAAAACATGAAGATTCAACAAATTTCTATACCATTTATATTTTAAACCACGGAAAAAGAAAATTTGACAACTACCCGCAGAATGGGCTTCTCCCCATTTAACATCTTCATATCCTTCATTTTCATCACCCTTGAACTTCCTGCCAACTTGACGCTCAGACGTGCCATTAAAGATTTGCATTATTGAGCAACTCTTTGTGTGAAGAAATAACAAGGAAGCCTCTTCTTGTTCTCGCTGTCTCAGAATAAAGCAGCACAATATGCTTTGATACATTCATTCTACAACACAATCAAAGAGTGAAAGCAAAGTCAGATACAAGTAAAAGAATATACATCAAAGCAGATAATGGGGAACAATAATAAATAACGTATCCCAGTGCACTGGCCTGTAAAGTTGCTGCTTCATCTTTTTCAGCATCGACTTTTTGTCACCAGACAACCCTGCAAGTGCCAAAATGGAGACCTCCCCGCGCTGCTCTTTTGTTAGGTTCATTCCTTCTTTGATCAGCCAAGGAGGCATAACTTTCTTCGGTGAACTTGCGTTATCAGATTTAGTATCATTTTTTTCTTGACCACCAGAAAATGCAACTTCAACCTATACGAAATAGCAATAAAATTCAACAAAGCAAAATAGACACAGCAGTATCTGCATAAGGCAGTCACCAGCCTCTATAAATTACACTATCAGTCAACTTAGATGACATGCATTTGACTGACATATGGGTAGACCCGGTCCGGACCAGGCCTGGACTCATATTCCTTCAGGACAGGGTCGGGGATGAGTCCTAATTTTTCCTCTTAGACCCGACTTGTACCCGACCCACATCCACCTCCAGACCCACAGACTCGTGACGCATAGACCGGCAATCCATCCGAGTCGGGTCAAGCTGGGTCAAATGCAGGGTAATAAAGAAAACATTAACTAGTTTTTTTTTCTCTTTTTCCTGATTGAAGAAAACTAAGTGAAGATTTTAATGAAGGCATCTTTGCACTCCACCAGCACAGAGGAAATCACTCCTGAGCAAGTGAAACTACCGTGGGAAATACTACTGTTTCGTCTTTCCTTTCATTAAAAAATGTCTACCAACACATTCTTTTAGAAGAAAAAAGAAAAGAAGGCATGTGCATATACGCATACACAGATATTTATAATGTGCAATGTGATGAAGACTACTCAGAGAAATTATGGTTCAGGCTTTGGGTGAATACATTCTCAATCAATTTCGTTTCTTGCATAGATATAAATCACATATAAACATCCATGTATGTATATTTTCTCAATCAACTTCATTTATTGTGTCATATATATACAAACACGCATCTACATTTATGAAATATATAGAGAGGGAGTTTAAATTTTATAACTGTCGGCGTGTTAACTTTTTTACACCATGTGTCTTGATGCTTTCAAATCATATAAACCTCAAACAGAATGCCCGATCACCGAATTCATGCTATGATGTAATTTATGTTGTTCAATGTCTGCAAATGGTCATAAAATAAATTACCCTTGTTTCTCCAACATATGGCATAGGTGTTCCACATAATCCCTGCGATGATAGTGAGGGGTCATTACTACTAGAATCACCATTTACTTGCCCAGCAGCAAGGGCCAGTCGCTCCCACGCTATGAGAGTCTCAAATTCAGGAACTGGCAAATCTTTAAAGCATTCAAGCTGATCCATCAAAAGCTTAAGCTGTTCTTGCAACCATTAACAAAATGACTCATACATAGTTAACAATGTACATCCTGTATGTTTCATACGCTAGCACATTTATAACCAAAACAATGGCAGGTATCTTGCCAACTAATTTATAACATCTGCTAGTAGATCCATTTTTATTTAGGTGACAACAATATTAGAAATGAGAAGGATTTTCTACTTCTTCTGCCAGAAGTACATGCATGAATAAAAAGAGCGTACCCAGTGCCAAAGCTTCCACGCTGTGGGATCTAGGGAAGGGAATATCTAAACAGCCTTCCCCCTACTGGAGGCTGATTAGAACCCGCGACTGCTAGCGCACAATGGAGAGATTTCACCATTGCGCCAGGTCCGCCCTTCAAGTCCTAAATATTTTATTAGTGTAAATTAATTAAAGAGAGGATAATAGTGGAAAGACTATACATGCTCATATCTCAGGTGAATTACAGGCACAAAAGTGCTACACAAACTCCATCACCCAAGTAAAACAATTTGTACACAATTGGAAATTTCTGCAAAAAGCCAAGCAATTAAATTATAACATACATAAGTATATTTATACTTACAATGATCACGTGAATGTAGTATCATATTCTGGAATTGATGACCCAACAAGAGGAGCTTATTTCAGTTCAATCTCCTCCTCCGAGGCGCTCTTGAATCTCCACTGTCAACATCAGAAACCCTAGAAGCATCAATTCTTCGTCTTGAGGATGAAGTCGAAACCAATACTGTAGAATCTATCTCAACTGCGTTATCCAGAGTCTGACTCTCAGAATGTATAACCGCCGCAATGCTCGACACAGAATCTCTATCATCAACAGGAGGCTGATCTTGGTTCCTCCCAGTGCTAGTGCTGCGCATATAAGACTCGATCAGCCTCGTAATATTAGCCAGCTCTGCAGTCGGAGCAGATCTATATGTACGTGATCTTCTTAGAAACGACGCGAGCCTCCTCGCATCCACCTCAGGGCCCCTAACTGTATTCTGCGTTAAATCAACTTCGATTATTTCATCTGGAGGAGCAGTTGCTGTAGTCTGTTCTTGACGCATTCCCCGATTAGTTAGTATCCGATTGAGCAACGAGTTGTTTATCTCAGGCGCTTCATTCAAATCCTCTACAGTCTGGGGTTGGACTTCGACCAAATCCCTCGAGAAATCGAAACCGCTGCTGAGGCGCCTAATCATCTCCTCCATTGGGATAGTATAAGCGTTCCTCTGAATTGTTTGCCGCCAACTCTCAACCCTCCGAGCCTGAGGCCTATCGGGGACCTTGAGACTTGTTTTCCCTTCCAGCTCATGGGTAATGCTACCACGCCCGTATATAGGTGTCAAATTCTTAGTTGTCACCTCGCCTTTACACACGGGACATTCGTTTGCATCCGAGTGAACATTTAGCCACTGGTAAAGACACGGCCAACAAAATAAATGACCACAGCAAGTAAGAACAGGATCCGAAGACAAGTCCAGGCAGATATTACAATCGAAAAAGCTGCCTTCATCCCCACAACTCTTCTCTTCCTCTTCCTTTTTCCCTAACTTGTCATTCTCTACAAGGGTAGTCTCGTTCTCGCAATCTTTCACCACCTCATCATTCCTACTTTCCAAGGAAGCACTTCCTTCCCCGGTTTGCAAAATATCGCCACCAGGATTCTGTAAATTTACCATCAGCTCTGTGGCGTTGTTCAAGGGACCCAACAATGATCGCCACCTCTGCCTCATCCTTAACCTAGCACTTTCTCTAAGTAGAGTTGCACGTCGGTCTTCTATCCAATCATCCAAATTCACACCCTCACTTATCAATTGATCGGTTCTCGATTCTGCATCGGGTGAGGAAACAGGGCCTAGATTTAAGTCCAGGTTCATGATTTCCGAGTTCTCATCCCCCATTTCTAATTACTTTAACCAATAACCGAAATAAAACAAAAACCCCAAATTCTGTTTCAACTCTATGAAGAACTCACCTAAACTCTAAATACTGAACAAAGGAAACAAGAGCAAAAACACGAACTGGACTAGTGAAATTGGCACATGTAGGTCTGTATCCACATGATAACACCCTCAAAAAACCCCAAATTGAAGTCCTTAATTTCCTTTAACAGAGTTAAAAATCCCGAAATTCTTGATCATTACAACCTACTGAAAAAGGCACAAAATCTGGTCAAACAAACCAAAGGCCAAACTTGTAAACAGATATGCAACAAATTAGGGTCCCATAAATACTAATAAACACAAACTATAAGTAAAATCCCAAATTCTTGATTCAACCGTATTAAGATCTCAGCTAAACTCCTAATACCCGACAAAGGAAATCCTAGCAAAAACCCAAATTGGAATATTGAAATTGATAGATGCAGGTCTGAATTCACTTAATAACACCCTCAAAACCCCCAAATTGAAGCCCTTAATTTTCTTTAACAAAATTAAAGAACCCTAAATTCTTGATTTTCTTCAACCTGAGCAAAAAGGCACAAAATATGGTTAAAAAATAAAAGACCAAGCTTGTAAACAGATGAGCCACAAAATTAAGGCCTCTAATGACAACTAATAAACACAATAGATAAGAAAAATTCCAAATGCTTGATTCCAACTTTTAGTACCCAACAAAGGAAACAATAGAAAAAATCCGAAATGGAATAGCGAAATTGACACATGCAGGTCTGAATTCACGTAATAGCACCCCCCAAAACCCAAAATTGAAGCCTTTAATTTTCTTTAATACAGTTCAAGAACCCAAATTCTTGATCATTTCAACCTATGGAAAAAGGCACAAAATCTGGTCAAACAAGTGAAAGGCCAAAAGTTGCAGACAGATAAGCCACAAATTAACGTCCCTAACCTAATAACAACTCACAAACACAATAAATAAGAAAACCCCAAATTCTGGCTTCAAGTCTATTAAGAACTCACCTAAACTTTGTACCCAACAAAGGAAACTAAAGCAAGGACCCGAATCGGAATAGCGAAATTGACACATGAAGTCTGAATTCAAGTAATAACATCCCCAAACCAGTAATTGAAGCCTTTAATTTTCTTTAACACAATCAAGAACCCTAAATTCTTGATTTTTTCAACCTCACCAAAAGGGCACAAAATCTGGTCAAACAAATCAAAGACCAGACTTTGTAAACAGATAAAGCCTCAAAATTAAGGTACCTAAGATTTTGACATAGCAAATTAAGTAAAGTAAAAAGTGATTCAAGCTAATTAAGATAAAAAGAGAATAAATATACATACATACATACATAGAGAGAGAGAGAGAGAGAGAGAGAGAGAGAGACCTTTCCCTGGCTGGGCTTAGGGATTCTTATAAATGGCGGGATAGAAATGATGCGAGAGAGAAATCACCATGGATGAGCATCCCCAATCTGAGAGAGAGAGAGTGTGTGAAAATGCACAAACGGGGAAGAAAGAGAGAGTTACAGAATTCACACCAGGTGCGTCCAAACGTTTTTTATTCGCAATTTTTTATTGAAAAATTTATTTTTTCTGAGAATATAAAGAAATACTAGTAACATATTTGAAAATTAATTTTTATTTTTTTTATATCTATATATTAGTAAATTATAATAATCTTATAAATGTTTGTTTAAAAAGTCCAAAAATGAAGGATTTCTATAATAATTGGTTTTCTAGAAAAAATTAGACTTACAATTGAAATAATATAGTTTGAAAATTCGACTCGACCTAACTTGTTCAACAGCTACCCGAATGTAATTGCAAGACAAATTAATTTGATTAATTAGTTGTAAATAAATAACTGATCTCTTGTACGAAAATCAAAATATGGGATTTATTTGGTTGGGTTAGAAAACATGGCATCTAGTTTCACTTTAACTCAATCAATTTAATTTTATATAAAATAAGACATTCTGATTCAGTTTGCTAAAAATAACTTAATTTTCACAAAACATTGTTTTTCTTTTAAAATCAATTGTTATTTTGAATGTTAGCAGGTCGTTTAAGCTAGGCGAGCAAAATAAAAACAACCTAGATCATGAAAATAGGGATGTGGGAGAGCAATACAGGCGTCTTCTTGCGAGGCAAAATGGTGAAGTGTTGCCTCCTAAATGACAAAAGTCTTATAACTAAAATCATCACTAGCTTGTATACATTTTTTTATTACCTCTTCTTACTTTTGTAATTTATATGCTAATGCAATTCCTAAATATATGAAATAAGCCATTTGTAGTCCTTTTATGGAGAGGGCACCGTCAAAGATATATATATATTATTCAAATATCTGTTGAAGTAGTTTGACAGTTATTATTGTTTTATTGATTAATTATTTATTTATTAAATCACGATCTACTTCCGCTTTATTTCGGTTGATCTCCGATTGAACCAATAACAAGTTACCAAATCCCTTTTATATAATGAATTGGCTCATTGTTTATGTTATGATTCAAAAACATTCTTTAACTTGTATCATTTGCCTTTAATTTGATAATTTAATTTCTATATCCAACCATTGAACGAATTGCTAGACACAAGCAATATCGTATATGCATGAAATATGTGTATTATGTTTATGTGGCTTACCAAATAACTACAAAATATATCCATCTATCATATATCTATACAATATTCCTACATCAATTTGTATACCAACCCGGTGTAAAAATTTAACTCATCTTACAACGGAAACTAACTTGGAGGAATAAACAAAAAATTAGATAATTCTCCATTCACTAATGATCTATGTACAAAAAGTACATGAATAAGCATTGTATAGTGATATTTATATGAATTTAATTTGAATTCATCGACAGTCATTGGATTTTCATCCACCATCATACTTGAATTAATAACACATGTGCATTTGCAGTGGTTCTCACATATGAAAGTGAATACATATCTTTCATCCAAGGTAGTTGATGAATGGTTTCTGTACACCGGTGATGGATATAAATTAAACTCTATACATATAATGGAATCATGTATGATATCCTTCGTAAATGTATATGAATCACTTTACAAGATTTAACAATTGACTGATGGGATCTTGGCATACAATTGTTAACACGATATTTATACATACTTATTTGTATGCATACCAATTACCATATAAGAGTCCTTTTCTAATTCTAGATTAAAAAAAAAAAAGACTTTGCATGATGAATAGTTCAGTCCCGAAGGTGAGAATGTATTTTGATGAACTTCTATCTTCCAGCCTTCTTTCTTCTCCCGAGTTTGGCTTCTGCTGCCAGAGGGTACTCCCTTAAGCTCTTTTTCGGTACCTAAAAGTATGGGCAAGGGGTTACCAATTGACTCTCAATGCTTAAGTAAGAAAGAGCTCGGATAAAAGTAAATAAGATGTATAATATTCTTAATGATAAGTATTGAAATATTAATTTATATAGTAATATATAGAGAGAAAATTAAGGATCTTCCTAACTGACAAATGACAATATTTATAGTATATAGTACTTGCACAACTGTCAAATAATATTACATCATAAGTTCCTGAATTCCCTGTTAATTTGAGGTGTGCTAGGAAGTTTGCTTCACATATTGTAATGTTCCCCTGTTTTTATTATATATACAAATGTATACTTATCAACTGCTCCCCAACT
>MKEJ01040337.1:0-10855 GCA_001753735.1 Embelia ribes
ACTCTTGCCATTGCTAAACTTCACACCAACGAATGAAGAAAAGCGTCGGGCAAATTGAAATGCATGATAATATTCATCCAACTCAACAATCACACATTACCCATACTAGTGCATGCTAGACTACACAAGAATAATATATGCATACTTTGCATAATACACTCTCGACCCCCCCTTCTCCCACCCCAACACTTACCCGCAAGCCACCAAGATTTACATATCCTGGCGTTGATACTAGCCTGTCACGCCCTGAAATCCGTGACTCAGGGTCTTGAGATCTAAAAGATAAAGAAAACCCAAAATAAAAAAATAAAAATTATCTATGCCAGTCACATCGGATCTAACTGCCACTGCAGGATGATCCTACTCACATACTACAACCACATAATATCAACATAAGTGGAAATGTAAAACTACTCTGAAAAGAAAGGTAGAAGTCCAGCGACAATTCCAGAAAAATATATAAAATAATAAACTTGTTTGTTTATTAATACAACACTGCAAGTTGTATGTCTGCCAAAAATAAAAGATAAATGAAAGAATGAATATATTATTTGTCTCGTGTAAGAGAAATACCATATCTATACTTTCACCACGCTATATCTACTACACTACTACAATCTCGCTATTAGAGTACGTTATACATAAAAAATAAAATACATAAAATGAAAGCGCTAAACAGGTGTGCCAAAAATATGTACACTATATCTAAAGCGTTTACGCATGATCTGGTTCCACCTTCGCACCTATAATATCACACATATATATAGGAAGAAAATGGAAAACAGTACGGCTAGCCAAGTAACTCTATGATAAAAGAGAGACTAAACTATATGTATATGGATGAATATATATGACATCTATAAATACCATGACATAAATGTAATTATGCATATGAATGCAACTCATGCCAACACACGCACACTCGCATTTCCGCTAAATCACTAAGGTCCGCTACTCGCAATGTGACGTGACCAAAGTCTTTATTGACCCATCACTCATAATGTGACGTAATCAATGGAGAATCCCATATCATGTTTCCCGTCTTTCACGTTGAGGCTATATGACCTCATCACTTCTTCACATTTTTATAAAATTGATATTTCTATGTCCCAAATCAACTTCACGCATTTTCTTTCAAAAACTCCACTTTCATGATATATACTGTTTATATTACAACATGTAAATGCAATTTAAACTCCGCAATTAAACATGTTATAACTACACATGTAAACATGAATAATAACTCTGCCAAATAACATGAAAACATATAACTTCGCGTATAGGAGATTCATGTTAAACTTTACGCTAACCAACTACGCCTACAACCACGCCAATTCCACGTTTATGCTATGTCTATGTAACGTATCAAAACACGCCACAATTACTATACCATTTTCTACATTTATGTGATATATCAATCATGGCCAGTGTACAATAAGGATACTATACCTACTAGACATTTCCATCACGCTAAATTCAACACACACACTCACCATATATTCACATATACACATCATATTACATACCGACAAAGTCATCAATTTTATATTATAGTTCGTTGACTACCGTACCTATTAAGCCACTAGAAGTCACCTCGAGACTTCTCAAGCAAAAGCCCTACATCTGTCTCATTTTCGCCCTTCGGTTTGATCTAGCAAAAGAAACCAAATTGCAAAATACCAAGGCATAAAGATGTTCTACTCGTCAAGAGAAACAAGAATATCAAAGAAAATTTCACGTACATGAAGTGTATGAAAATTGAGACAAATCAAACATAATGAACAAAAGAAAAACATACATCAAAATGTTCACCTCGGTCTAAGGGTGAAGAATCTCCACTTTTTAATCTCAAATGAGCTCCGTAGCTAGATGATTTTGAAGCTCACAGGTGAAGCCTTTTGAGTCACCACACCACACACTCTCTCTTTCTCCTTTTCAGAAATGATAGGAAGTGGAGAGTGAATAAGTTTTTTAAAGTCAAAAAGTAGTAGGATTCACAACCTTTTCAAGCTGACTGGGTATAACAGTACATAGATTTGGCGTCCCGATATACCATTGTGTACAGGTATACTACTTTGTGTGTCGGATTCCAATGATTTTTTAACCAAATAAAAGAGTTTGTATACTGATACTGGATTTCTGGGTACCGGTACATATACCTTGTGTACTGGCACTTAGGTCAAGAACACCACATCACGCCACCTCGTATTACTATGCTATTCGACGTTATAACCATACCACGTGACTACACATATGCATATACTCCACGTATACCATGCAATAATAATATTATTTATAATGCATAATATTATTATTAAAAAAATTACTCGAATTTCTGGAACGTTACATTAATTGTTAATAATTGATAAAATAACATACGTCATTCATGTGGATTGCCAATTTTTTATTGCAAATAAGTAAAACGGATTCTATAAAAAATTAAAAAATCCATTCATATTATATAAAATAAAATTGATTAATGAAAAATTAAAAGGTTCATCCATTGTAGATGACAATTTGTAGACTTATAAAAGTAACATTTATACTCCAAAAAATGATACTTTCATAATATGAGGATTTATTGAACCATAAATTTGGCATTTATACTCCAAATTTACCCACTTATAAGTAACTATATACAACATTCATTTCTCTCATCTTTTTCCCATGTAAAATTTTTTATTTTTCTCATGTTTATGTAACCAACATTATGGATTTATAGATATATTCACTCAAATTAAATGACAAATGAAATTTATTTATTATAAATAAAATAAAATTGATTAATGGAAAATTAAAAGGTTGTGAGAATTTGTAGAGTTATAAAAGTTGCGTTTATACTCCAAAAAAATGAAACTTTCATTCATTAAATATGAGAATTTATTGAGCCATAAAGCTTGGCATTTATACTCCAAATTTACCACCTTATAAGAAATTGCATATGATATTCACTCTCATCTTTCTTCCATATAATTTTCTTTTTTTTATTTTCCTCATGTTTATGTAACAAATATTTTAGATTTATAGATATGTTTATATGTTTATGAAAATAATATAAGTTTACTTTTTTTTTTTTTTTTTTTTACTTAATTGTTATTTATATAATCCTATTTGCTGCTATGGTGCTTAATCTTTTTAAGTTGAAATAATGGTTGATGGGAAAATTGATGTCAAGCTTCATGATTATATAAAATGAGGTTATAACTCATCTATATTGCTTGGTTTGGCTTTGTATTGTATTTAATAAATTATTATAATTTGTAATACTCTAGGTTGTATAGATGCTTAGAAAATAACTATTATCATGATCATTACATAATTGTTTATATTATGTTTTATAAATTACTACAAATGAGGAGATTATTTAGGGACATATGATGAGAACAATATTTTGCAAACAAAAAAGAGAAAAGTAAAAAATTTGTTGCACAATTGATTTTGAAAATAATAAAATATGATGAATAAATTTCTAATTATATTTCAAAGAAATTAAGGGGACACAATTTTTGTTGAGCGATTAATTTATTATTTACTCAAAAAATATATGTAGCTTCAAATTTTATCTTAATATCAATTTAAAAAAAAATCACTAGCAATAATGTAAACCATACTTATTATTTTATTTACTTCTATTTCAGAATAAATCTACATATAATCTCGTGCAACATGCGGGGTAAACAACCAGTATAAATATAAAAGTCATATAAACATAAATACTTCTTGAATATACATAAGCATAAGTCACACTTCACGATTCACTGGTTCAACCATTGATCCATAATAACGTACAAATAATTACGGATTGACTCTGAACACCGGACTAGCATAATACACAACTTTCGCAAAATACCCTCTCTCATTATTCTATCGATCAATACAGAAAAGTGGTGAGACTTAAACCCGATATTTCATCCCAATCTTCCTATAGAAAAAGATGCATCTTAAGAGATCAATCGCAAAAATATAAAATGAAAAAATCAAGCTAACACCAAGCAACATCTATGATATATGGGGGAGGTTCTTGTCCCCATCAAGCTGCAAACCAGAATGGCCTGTGAAAAGTCCTGCAAACCCCTTTGTCAAACAGCTTTCCACGGAGCACGGAGATTTTGGGTGATCCGAGAGATTTTCATACTTTGTGATGCCTTGGTAATCGTTTGATATGCAGCCAGGAGAATTGTCTTCACAGTTGAACTGTCTATCGGCAATAACCTGCCTTCTCTTGCAAGGCAAAACGAGAGTAGGATCCGCAAATATATCCGAGTGATCAACCTCGTCCATGTCGCCGTCCATTTTCCTCTTGACACCAGGAAACATCTTCAAACCTGCAATGTTGAAATTACACAGCATACATGCGTACATGTCAAAATTCAAATACACTCCAGCAAAACTTTGGTAAAAGATGTGTTGTTCAAAAGGAATAGCAAGTACCAGGAAGAGAATCTTCCAATTTCCGAGCTTCTGAATCTATACATCTACATGCTGAATTTCGATCATGACTGTATCCCATAGTCCTGCATGACATAAATAACATCATTGGCATTGCAAATTTTAGAAACCAAAATGCAACAGCACTCAAAATGAAAGAACAATTCGAAGTTTTAAATATAAGCTGGGCAAAGGTTTAACCATCCTTGTGAGAATCAGCATAGATCATACCTATACATGTGCTCAACAAAGTCATCAATTAGAACAGGCCAAGCCCCTGCAAAAGAGAAACAAATACGAGAACCATCACTGTCAATATGCGGATTAGCTCATACATTTCCTCATGCAAGATGAAGATGGGGGCGATAATGAGATTAGAATCTTGAAAAGGTAAACAAAATATAGAATCTCACAGCTGAAATTTGGTTTTAGTTCAACGTTTTCGTCATACAGTGAAGAAAAAGGGAGAAAACAAGAAAGTTAGATGAAATGGTGTACGATTTAAATATCCAGAAATGGGCGTATGCAATTTTACCTTCAGGATCATATCCTTCAAGATTTTCATGGACACATCGGCTAAATGATAAAACTTGCCTCCAAGTGTCCTCCGATATGTTATGCCGCTGGTTTTTCTGAATAGAAAATATTCCAACTAAACCTTTCAACAACTAATTATGGCCTCCAGAATCAAAGGAACAGCTAAATAAGTAAAAAAATGAATAATATGGTCAACGCGTGATTCTGTACTTATTGGGCCCGAAAAGAAGTAGACTGAACAAAAAATCTCAAAGAAATAAAAAGAAAAACATATAACAAAAAAAAATCCAGTGAACAAACAAAACATAGATAGGACCCTGCTTCTCGAGGGATGATACAGCTTCTAAAGATTAACATCACCATACCTCAACAAAGTCGCACCATTGTTTCAAGAGCCGAAATCTCCCAGCTAATATCAATCTCCAACATGGTACAGCCCTGCTTACAGCTGAATGTAACTCCAAAAAAACAAAAGGTTACATAAAAGATCACAACTTAGAATGTAGTTGAGGAATTGCATGAATATGAACACAGTTACGGCCTGTAAAGGGAAAACACTTTAAAATACTTACCAATGTTCTTCTGACCATTTTCACGGCAAATGAAAAACACGAAATCATAGAAACGCGAAAACTCAGAAAAGTCTACCTGCAGAACGAAATTATGAACGATTATTACAATCAGTCATAACGAAGCTTTGGCTTACAGAAGATATATGCAACACAAAATAGTAGAAACCAGAAAGATGGATAAAATGAAAACAAAATGACATGTTATTTAACCAGGTTAATTGAATAGCTCACCATAAATTCTAGTCTTGACATGAGCTTGGAAATTTGTTCCAAAATCAACAACCTTGAGTTATCAAAAAATCCTCTTTAGTATAGTGACGTAGTCGCCGATCAAATACAAGAAAAAATTCCAGGTGTACAACAAATGAGCTGGAAAACCAAATAAAACTTGCATTCATCCAAAGACCAACTGAGGCGTGCATCCCCCTATCTCAGACTGCAAGTGTGACTTGCAGGTCAGACCAAAATGAAACCAACCAATTGAAAAGTTATTAAAACACTTTACCGGATCAGAAAATTGTTCAATAGCAAAGTTAAATTTTCATAGCAGCTAAACCGGCTTTATAGTTCCCCTTTCTGCTACTTGCACATACTTAGCAATTCATGTATTGATAAAATTGGATAACACCGATGTAAATAATGAATTGAAAACAGAGTTTATGTTTTGAAATCTGGCTGCATTGATTTGTTTCAGGCAATAAGTAATTTTAAAATTTATTAATCTTAAATCACATCAAACTTGGTTCACCAGCATGATAATATATCTTGCTGTAATGTAAACCGTAATGCACTCTTATTTATGTCCAAGAAAAGTGACAAGTTGTTCTACTTCCATACCTATATTTACATTGAGTGGAAAGTAACAGATCCATAGCCTCATAGGACTCAAAACTTCAAGCCAGATAGTAGCTCTCAATCTTATGCAGTTCACAGAAGAAACTAAAGATAGAACTGACAATTGATAGATACAATCTCACTTCCAGCCAGATGCTTATGTAAGAACAATCAGAGAACATAAGAAGTGAACAGAAAATCAGGCGTTTTCAAACAAAAGAGATCAGACAACTTCGTGGTCAAATTCCATTTTCCATCAGACACAATATATGATTTATCCAAATCTAACCATCAATCTCCATGACACTGATATTAATGGTGCAGCTCTACTATCAAGCCTATTACTAGCAAGAAACCAAGCAATTACTAAGAAGTAAACTTCTGACCATCAAATATGCACTTTCGTATTCTACAATACGAGTTCCATCAATCTTCACATTATGATTTGGCTAAACATACACCGTACCTCGAATGCAACCTCGATTCCACCAATTTCAGTAGTTGATTCAATGCATCTCTAGAATGATCGCCTTTTAGAGATTCCTTGTCTCTTCTGCAACTTTTATTGCATTTAATATCTGCGAGAGACAACTCAAATTGAAGCATTACTCAAGAGTAGAAGTGTGCAGATAAACCAAGAAGAACGAAATTACACAGGAAAAGCAAAAATTCATCACTCTTCTAACATAGAATAACGACTAGAGAGTTTTTCTAGACATTTATATATTCCATGGTTGGTTTATGGAACTAATTATAGAAAAAAGCAGGCAATTTTGTTCATCTTTTGTTCCCTAAATCAATATGTGCTCTCAACTACAATCTAGATCATCCAACAACACTTGGTGGCAATACATACCCAAAACCACTGTTGAATGAAGCATCAAACAAGTTACTTCAATTATACTCGAAAGTTGAAGTAACATTACTGCCAAATCATGGATGACAGATGGATATAATTTAAATCATTCAATCAAGGTAAAAAGCAAGATTTCACTGAGAAACTGAATTTTGATAAAGTGTCACATAAGCTAACTACATAAAAAATCTATTGAATTCAAAATAAATTACACAAAGAAGCCGAAGCATTTAGCATTTAAATCCTAATTTATATTGATCACCCTTAAAAAAAAATTAAATCCAACTGGAAAATGGAAATTGAATCGAGGAATCCCAAGTGCAAGATAAGCTAATTACTCAAAAAAAAAAAAATCATACTAAATTCAAAAATAAGAATCTGAAATAACAAATCCTAATTTATCATGGTTTCCTTTTACCACTGACACCAAAAACAAATGATATCCAATTGGAAATTGAAGAATCGAGGAAACCTAAGTGCAATATAAGCTAATTACTAAAAGACCATATTAATTAAAATATAAATTACACCAAGAAGGTGAAATATTGATAACAATCCTAATTTGTCATACCATTGCTAGCCAAAAAAACAAAAAAAGATGACCAAATTAAATCCAATTGGAAATGAAAATTGAATCGAGGAAACCCCAGTGCATTATAAGCTAATTACTCCGAAAATAATATTAAATCCTAATTTATAAATACCACTGACTACCAAAGAAAAAAAAAATTCAAAAACGAAAATTGAATCGAGAAAATCCAAGTGCAACATAGCTGATTACTCAAAAAATCATATTAAATTCAAATAAATTAAACCAAGAAGGGAAATATATTTAGTATCATATGTAAACACAAAATTGAATCGATGGCTCACCACAATAGCGGCGATAAATATCAAAGATGTCGAATTGATCCCCACCGTCCGATCCCATCGCCATCGGAGCTAAGGTAGCTTTTTGCGGGGGACGAAACCCTAGAACACAAACTAAACAACAATTCTTTTAATTAATTTTTATTTTTCTCTTATTTATTTGTACATCATATGGATTTTGCGGGGAGTGTATATATATACACACACACACACACACATGTATGAATATTTATGAGTCTTCAGATCGCATGTTAACGTTGCTTAGAGCCGTACCTGGGTTGGGATTGGGGATGATTGTGATGTATAAAAAATAAAATTTTATTTACACCAAGGAAATAATTATATGTATAATATATATATTTTTTATCAGCATTAAAAATTTATTTTAAGAACTGTAATGGTAATTACCAAAAATGCTTTTATTTTTTCCAAATCATTTCATTTTCACTGTCTTCATATTCAAAAATTATTCTTCATTTTTAACTATTTCATCTATTACTTTATACTAATATTCATCTTTTACACTTAATCTTAAATATCAAATATCTCTTCTTCATCTTCTACCTTCTCCATGTTTCTCACTAGTATTTTCCATCTCTACAAAATCCAAAAATTCATTTTCAATCTAATCAATATATTTATTTTTTTAAAATACTTGTATATTATTACTACTAGACAAGGTTATAACATATTTGAATATCAATATACTAATCTCTCGATGATATTAACATATTTCAATAAATCCTATTTTCAACACCAACGTGATGCATTCGTTAATTTAGAGATTGAATGAGTCTTATTACATTTGAAACCCTGAGACCGAATGTCACCAAAGATATTCATGGCTTTTGACATCGAATGTAAGTTTCAAAAGTCATTAATCTCAATACCACATTTACAACCTAGTGAATGTCACCAAAGACGTTCTTGGATTTGGAAATGTAATGTAAGTTTTAAAAAGTCAATATTATTAGGACCATATTTGTAATCTGAGTGCAAGAATATCGCTGGAGACATTTCTTAATGTGGCCATTGAATGACACTGGAAATATTCCTTATTGTGGCTGTCGAATGTCACTGAAGACATTTCTTACTATGGCCGTCGAATATCACTAGAGACATTCCTTACCGTAGCCATCAAATTTAGGTCCTGAGAATAATTAAAAAGTCAATGGCATGGTGGCGCTGGGGTGGTAGCGAAGGTGTGCAGGCTGTGGCCGGTGTACGGCAGAGGCATGTGGGGAGGGTTATGCGGTGGTGTTGGGCGTAGCGGTAGTAGTGGTGGTGAGGTGTTGAGAGAGAAAAAGTTAGAGAGAGAGTTAGGGAGAGAAAAGGGATTTAAAATGAAAAAAAAATCTTAAGTTTGCTTTTTATATGAAGAGTAGTTATGTAATTTCTTTTTTTTCTAAAATAATTAATTTGTGGTGTCTTTTAACATTTTTTATTGTACAAACAACAAAAATTTAATCAATTTGTAAGTGATTTCTATAGCTATTTTCGTGGTGTAAATAGAATCACCCTATAATAATTAAAATATTATATGTATAAATGAATCGGGTCGGGTCATGCCCGATATCTCTAGTTTAAATCTAATAGGTTGAATTATATTGAGTAACGTTTCTACCCCGTCAGTACACAATGGCATACAGATGTTGTTGGAAATTTATATTTCCAATAATTATGTGGGCTTATATTAGAAATACAATTATATTAGTTATTTGTCATAAAGAGGATTAAATAATAGTGATCAAATTAAGTAAGCCCATTAGACTATATAAAAATCTGATATGGACTTTAATGAGTAGATACAGGTATTGATCCATTAGAGGATAATGAGAACCCTAATAGGTTAAGTATATCCCAACACACCAAATCAATAGTCATCATCTTTTCTCCCCATATAAAGAGAGCATAAGATCTCATCAAGGAACTCAAGGGATTTGGTTGAGAAAGAGTTATAGATCCATTGCTAACCCATCCATCATTCATTGCTGATCACTATGGATTCAGGTATATTCATAATCTAAAAGTTCGTAATAATCTAACATGAAGTAGATTTTAGGCTATGTCGTAATATGCTCTAGGATGTATGCCTATAAATTTTACGCTCTCGCATAAAGAATAAAGAATCTAAAGAATTAAAGAAATTTCTTACTAGTGGTATCAGAGCATTCTTCATTGTTAGATTATTAGGATTTAACGAAAATAATGAATTAATGGTGTGAAATAGAATTGGGGCCGAATCACTGTTCACACCGGATTACTATTCAAGGTCGGATCAATGTTTACGCCGGATCACTGTTCACGACCGAATTACTATTCACGATCGATCATTATTCATGATTGAATTACTATTCACAACCAAATCACTATTCACGGCCGAGGCACTGTTCACGAACAAAAAAAATACTGTTCACTGTACTGTTCACGATTACTGTTCATATTTCTAAGTTTTAGAATGCTAAAGGCAAATTTGGGTCCCCCCAATTTTATAATTGTCTGGTATTTTGGTTGGATTGGTTGAAGTAATACATTACCAAAGTAACCTCTGTTGTGTAGATTGATTTAATTAAATTTACTAAGATGTGCATGAAATTATTTATGTGGATTGTTCTTGACCCAAAGGAAAAGAACGATTTGACCGAATAATGAAATGTCTATGATGATAAATGTGTGGTGATTATAAATGTATTTTCATATGAATAACAGAGTATCCAAGGATAACTGTTATTTGACAGAACTTATCACCAATGTTTGA
>MKEJ01040346.1:0-10482 GCA_001753735.1 Embelia ribes
AATAAAATTCTTTCTAGACCATAAAGAAATTTAAGATTAAAGACATAAAAAATCAATAAAACTTTTAAAAATGTAACCTCATGACATAAATAAAGTGTGACAATGCAATTTGAAAGAGTCGAGCAAATTTAAAAAAATTTCATAGTTCCAATTTCAACAACTGCTACACTCCGAAACCGTTACATCGCAACCGGTATTTAAAACGTGGGTTATCACCTAATTAGCAATAGATGTAGAGATGTCATCTATCTTAAAGTAAGATATTTAATGAAAATATAGTAGAAGATTTGAAATTGTAACAATAATATTTTCTGCAAGATCTTATTTGCAAAAAAATATTATTTGAACATAAATTTCATAGGTATGAGTTCTATTATTTAGAATAGTGCATGATTAAATTTTTTGTGATATATGTATACGCTGTTAATAGATATATGCATAATTATTTGCTATTTTTCCCACCGTTCTCAACAATTAGTGGAGACTAAATGTGCTTGTGTGGGTTGGTGGGGGCATGGGGCCACCAGTGGAAAGTCAACTAGACAATAAAATGTGCTGGGACAGTATTATAAACACACTCCCTTAGTTGTGCCATGCTATCCCAACAACAATATAGATTTGGAAAGCCTTTGGCACGGTATAAATGCCTTCGTGGCTGCTCCCATAATAATTAACAAGAATATTATTTTGGTATCAAACTATAAAATTGTTGGAGGAATTTTAAAGTATAAGATGATGGTTGAGGAAGCTGGGGTGGAAGACAAGGTAAATGGGGAATATTCAGTTTCTTTTGAGAAGGAAATATGCGTTGATTGGAAAGGCAAACCCTGCAAAGCTAACAAGCATGGAGGAATGACTGCTGCTGCTTTCGTACTTGGTATGTCTCTCTTAAATTCTCCCAACATCTCTCTCCCCCAAGTACGGGTGGATTCTACTGGGCCAAAGTTGCCCAATGTTTAGCTTTATCGACTAAATTGTATTGAATAGGGGCCAGGCTCGACGTCAACTATGAGACTAAAATTTGAGCTCGAGCTCGGCTTGTTAAATCTTTTTTGAACTTGCGTGAGCTCGTGCCACTATGAATATTTATATTTGAAATAATTATTAATAATTAAATTAATAGAGCATCTTAGAATATACTATATATTAAAATTTTTTTAAAAAAACATGCGAGATTTGAAGTGTTAAATAAAAATTCACTTTGATATATTGGTATTTGTGTATGATATTTTGAACTTAAAATATTAAACGCTGGTAGAGCTGACCACATTGAGGCTCAAGCTTAGCTCGTTTTACATTCGAACCAAAATTCTAACCGAGCTTCATTGAATTAAATGCCCGAACAACTCATGAGTATTTTGGCTCGTGACCACCCCTCTACCTATACGTGTCATAAGCCTAGTTAGTAAATAGTCGAATTATTGCTATTGATAGCTGCACATATATGTAATTAAAAGAAAAATATTGTCTTCCAAATTGCTATGAAACTTAATGAACAATACGCTTATTTTCACAAATCCCTTTTGTACACGTACAATTAACGTGTTTTAGCCCTTTTTCTACTTTAAATATTTAAAGAAAATATTTTTAAATTGATCTATTTTTATATTTTTTTAAATTATATTATGCAAATTATATATTTTGCCAAACTTTTGGCATGCACTTTTAGACGAAAAATTGTATTGGGCCAGCTGCAAATTAATAATTATGGCCGTGAATGGGTTAGGTGTGCGAAATCTTATCTCTATTAGCAAAGCTTATTTACATACCAATTAAATTGTGTACTATGAATTTCAATTTGATAATCTAGAACACGAGGCAAAGTATTCGAAGATCAGAAAAAAGTTTTATGTATACAATCTTTCTTTAATACAAAATTGATTATTTTAGTGATTGAATTTTGTAGTTCACACATGGCAATGAGGAGTCCTTTTTACTCATGCTTGCTCCGATATGGAACTTACCTGTTACTTTTCCTCGTGATATGTTTTGCTAAGTGATTTTAAAATCCAAGGTTTAACTATTTCTTTGTATGCTTTATGTATTTATTTATTTATTATTATTATTTTATTTTATTTTTTGTTACTGTTGGCATAGGGCTACAAGGATTTGAGATGATGGCAATAGCTGCGGTTGGGAACAATATGATAACCTATGTGTTTAATGAAATGCATTTCACTTTGCCAAAGTCCGCAAATATTGTAACAAACTTTATAGGAACTATCTTCCTACTCTCTCTAGTAGGCGGCTTCCTTTCTGATTCTTATTTTGGGAGCTTCCGGACCATGCTCTTCTTTGGATTTATTGAACTCGTGGTAAGTCAGTATGAAAATATTAGCGACAAGTGAAGTTACAAATGTTGTAATTGAACGAAAATGATTTGCCATAGAAAGTCACAGATAGTTTTATCCATTATAAAATCAAGAAACTGTTAGAGGGTTACTATTGACAATTTGTCATTTTGATTAATAAGTTTTAAAAATGTCCAAGCTGATATATAACAAATTAAAGGGCTCATGATTAGATAGATGTTATTATCCATTGCCTAAATTTGAGGGTGTAACCGCAATGTGAGAACCTACAGGACTGCCCATGTACTGTATAAGGCATCCTTTCGATTCGCTCCAACTTGTTCCAACTCGATTTAAATACATAAAATCACATAATAAATCTTTAAAAAGCCTAAATAATTGAATCTCGTGCATTAATCCTATTTTTAAAGGAAATATCAACGGCTAGAATGGCACCATATAGGCATATGTAGAGTTTCTGTACGTATATCATCAATGATCTATTATCTTTTTTCTTATTTTGCAGGGATTTGTATTACTCTGTATACAAGCCCATCTCCCTCAGCTAAGGCCTCCCCCTTGCCCCATGGCGCTTAATGGAGGTGTCATTTGTGAGGAAGCAAGGAGTTTCAAGGCATTGATATTCTTTCTTGCAATATACCTTGTGGCCTTAGGAAGTGGGTGCCTTAAGCCCAATATAATCTCACTTGGAGCAGACCAATTTCGAAAAAGTGATCCCAAAAAACTTTCTACGTATTTCAACTGCGCCTACTTCTCCTTCTGTATGGGTGAGCTCATTGCACTGACTGCTCTGGTTTGGGTACAAACACAATCGGGAATGGATGTTGGGTTTGCAGTCTCTGCAGCTGCTATGGGGATGGGCTTGATATGTTTTGTTTTCGGTACAATTTTATACAGGAATAAACCACCTCGCGGAAGTATTTTCACACCGATTGCCCAAGTAATTGATCACTTGCAAATTTCTTCTTTCTTTTATTTTGCTATTATTTCTCCTATAGCCTTTCCTAATTCCCTTTTCTTATCGGTTCGCCACATATTTGATCCCTACACTTACACAAACTCATGTTGGTCCTTATTTTCTAAATTTTGCTACATATATTTTCTATTTGGTGAAATCAAGTTTAATGTGAAACATGTATTTAGATAATTGAAAATACCAGACCCAAATAGATACTGATTGCAGCTAAAATATTCAAGTTGAGATTTGATTTGACATTATTGAAAAGAAATGTAGAGTAGTGCTCTTAGCTTTCTAGTTATGCAAATTCTTTTCTTATACAACTTTTGGAGCTCTTTTGTCGACAACCCTCTTTCTTTGGAACATAAATCTGTTGATTCTTTGTTGTTCTAAATAGCATAAAGATCAGAGTGATGAAAAAAATTACCCCACTCTGTCTTCAGAAAGTTGCATTCCCTCCTTTTACCCTGCTTTTATCAGAAAGTTCTTTGATTTCTTTGCTTTACTAACAGCTTTAAAACAACAATCACCAGATTATGATTTGGTGTTATTTTTCTTCAACATAAAGCCTGTTTTGTATATAAAAATCAACCAGCATTAGTGCAAAGTAATATTAGTTCCAATTCAGATTTGTATGCCACACATTTAAACCTAAATAGTTACATGTTTTTACTTTCTCGTTTCATCTGAAACTATATATAAATGAATTTATCATAAAACTATATAAAATGAATTTTGATGATGTTTTATATTTAACACATCTTTTTGAAGGTCTTTGTAGCAGCAGTTGCAAAGAGAAAGCAGATATGTCCTTCAACTACAGAGATATTTCATGGAAGCCACCAAAACATTGAACTCTCACCAAATTATGATGCCTCAACAAATCTATCCGATCTCGTGCACACTGAAAAGTTCAGGTCAGCTTGGCAAAATATAAACATTTCATATTTTTATAAAAGAATACAAAACATTTACAATTAGAGATGAACGTAAGCCCAAATAATCCAATTCATCTATCAATTTGTAGGACTTGGTAAATTTTTAACCCATTACAAAAAACTAGCCGAGTCAGTAGCAATACATGCATCCTTATGGGGTCCCATCATTAAAATAAAATTAATAGATTATACTTTATATTGACTTGTTATTAATTATCACATAATACAGGTTAATAATACCTATCGACTTGTTATTCATCAAAAGTTATTTAGATCCTTTTAATTCAATGGATTGAAATTCAAATTCTCAATAAAAAGTACAAGAGATAAATGGACCATCTTCCAATGAGAAATATCATACAATGCGGTAAATAATAAATTACGTCCTAATGCTAGCCCAGCCTGACTCTGCCGACCATTGTCTATGCCTATATTTGTACATTTTTTAAATTGCCTCTCGCAGATTCCTTGACAAGGCCTGCATCAAAGTCCAAGATGGGAGCCAAATCAATGAAAGCCCATGGAGGTTATGCACTGTGAAACAGGTTGAGCAAGTGAAGATTATAATATCAGTTGTTCCAATTTTTGCCTGCACAATAATCTTCAACACTATTTTGGCTCAACTCCAAACTTTCTCGGTCCAACAAGGGAGCTTGATGAAAACTCAGCTCACGAAAAACTTCCAAATCCCACCCGCGTCTCTCCAATCCATCCCCTATATAATGCTCATATTCCTCATCCCTATTTATGAAACCATTTTCATACCTGTGGCTAGGAAAATCACAAAGACCAATTCAGGAATAACGCCTCTACAAAGGGTTGGGATCGGCCTATTCATCGCTACTTTCTCCATGGTATCGGCTGCTGTAATAGAAAATAAGAGAAGGAATCACGCTTTAAATTTGGACAAGAGAGTTTCCATTTTCTGGATTGCGCCACAGTTTCTCATTTTTGGGCTCTCAGAGATGTTCACGGCAGTTGGGCTAATCGAATTTTTCTACAAACAAAGCTTAGAAGGGATGCAAACCTTTTTAACTGCCATGACTTATTGTTCCTACTCATTTGGGTTCTATTTAAGCTCCCTTTTGGTTTCACTAGTAAACAACATAACCTCAACTTCTACTAGAGGTGGATGGCTTGGTGATAACGATCTTAATAGAGATAGGCTAGACCTTTTCTATTGGTTATTAGCTGCTCTTAGCCTAATTAACTTTTTTAATTACCTCTTTTGGTCCAATTGGTACTCCTATAACCCATCTTTTTCACCTTGACAACCTCCCCTGGAAACATCATATCGTCCCAGTATAGTGAGGCTAACAAAACAAATTTTGTATTACCACTTTTTTATTTTTTAGCCCAATAATTTCGCTTTTGATTGTGTGTATTGGAAAAGCATATCCTAGTATGATTAGTATGATAGACTAAACCTTACTAGTGCACTAGTCATAAGCCTGTATTATTTAAGTTAGCATTGTTATTTCTTTCATTTGTGTTCATTATTATATTTGACTTTGTAAGGTGGAATTACTAAATCTCCCAAGTGTTGACATGAAGGAGATCTATAAAGGACGTTAGGTCTAAACCCATCCATTATAAATTCAAAGGAATTTTCATTTTTTTTTTTAATTCTACTTGTATAATCATATGGCCATGGGCAAGAAGAACCTCCTTGGCCTTCTCTGTTTTTGTGTAATAGTATATGTGGTGGGGTTATGCTTTGTGCTTTACTTACCAAAAGAAATAATCTTTTAATGGTAAATTAGATGGATTATGCTTTGTGATTTCTTTAACAAAAGATTAAACAATTCCTTTTGACATGCAAAGGATAAATATTTTGAAAGTAAATAATGATGAATCACCTTGATATGGTTCATGCTTTTATGTGTTTCATTTTCTTTTCCTTTTTTCGGTTGTGAGTGTTTACACCTAAAATTTTCTAAGTTGATTTTATATAAAATCAACAAAAAGAATAAATGTATAATTAAGTAAAAACCTAAGATAAAGATGTATAATAAAAGTTTATGCCTAAAGAGATTAAACCGATATTTAGTTATTGTAAGCCAAGTTTTAATGGCTATATAATGTTACAAGTAGTTATGTAACATTGATAATATTATTATAAACAATTTTATTACATTGAAAATGTTTAATAAATGTTATAAAGTGATAGTAGACACGTGTAATAGTAACAGTAATGGTGAACCAACATAAGTCACATGGCGCAACAAGGACCAGGAAATATTATTGGCGGCAAAGCAGTTTTTTCCAAGATTTAACTACAACCATTAGATCAAGCTCATGAAGGAATCAATGGTGAAAATAGATAACATCAATTAAAGGGAATTACATCTCAAAACTTCATATAAAAGGGCAAAAACAGATAGAAGGAAGAAATCCATAATAAAACACACCATTTCTTTTCTTACTTAGTTTATTTCCCAGCACTAGGAGTAGTTTGTACTGTAATTTAGTATATACATTAGCCGGTCAAAATAGATTTATAACCATCCAACATAAAGTTTGCAATAAAGAATATCATTTCTTTTAAAGTTTACTGTACCATATTTGATCAAAGAAATCCTACAATAAGGTATGAGAACCATAAATTCACTTGTGTGAGTTAGCAGAATCCTCAAATTCATAAAAAAAAAAAAAAGATAAAAAGATTTTGCGCTCGAAGGAGGGATGTTAAGCAAGTGACTAATTTGAGAAAATGACACGTACAATAAGAGGTGATAATACTTAGAAAGAACCTGAAATTAACGGAAATATAGAAAAAGAGGCTCTATAGGCCTGTAAATTAGAAATGAGAGAAGAAATGACCAAGTTAATGGTCAAAATGTAACTGCTAGTAATCAAGTGAATGATTTTGAAGTAGGCCAAATCAGTGGCCATGGGAACCCTAACATCCCGGGATTATTGCAGCAAATGGCTTAAGCCATTTCTGACCTAAATGCAAAATGATCCAATGAATTTATCACTCTGATGAGGAGAATAGTGGTGACTGAAATGTCTGTCCCTAAAGCACAAGGCACCACAACTGAACCAATAGTCCCTCAAGGGCCAACAAGACTAGAAAATATGGTGCATCCAGTACAAACAAATTATTAGGTATATCAGAATCCTGTCTATGAAAATACGATTCTATATTATAATGGAATAAATAATAAAGTAAATTTAGGAATTGGAAACAACACACTAAGACCTAACAATGGGTCAGTTCCCATATTTCAGCCAGTCCCTTTGCCACCGAGATATGTCCCACCAATTGGGTATAGCTTTGGCAATGGCCAGTACATGGTTGATCCAATTTTTCTAAATGTATACAGCCACGTACCTAATAAAGTGCCTAATCAACAAAGTTTAAGGGCACAAATACTAGACATAGCTTAAGAAATTTATGATCCTGGCCTTCGAAGGGCAGAGATGCCAATATTTAGAAGTTCATTCCCTGCCTGGGTTGACGAGGTTATTTTACCTAAGAATGTCAAATTCTTAGATATGTCTTTATTCTCATGGGAAGAAAATTAGTTAACTTTAAAGCACATGGGAAGATTTACCTCACAAATAGGTGAATTAGGGACAAACCAATTTCATAAAATGAAATTATTCCCTAGTTCACTGAAGTGCATTCACTTGATTTATTACTTTGCCACCAAATTCTATAAATACATTATAAGAGTTAGAAGACCAATTCCATGCACAGTAGAAATTTCAATGGCTGATTTGGCAAAGTTAAAACAAAAATCTAATGAAATTGGAGAGTAATTTATTGCCAGGTTTAAAAAGATTAAAAATAGTTGGCATGTTTATATGCCAGAAACTGAAATAGTTAAGTTGACACAAGATGGTTTAAGTTATGAACTATAGAAAAAGTTTGAAAAAATGGGATCTAGAGATCTCTTTTATCTTTCAATTAAGGCTGCAAGATATGAGGTCATCCTATTAGAAGGACAAAGCATAAAAAATAAAACCTTAGAAACATACAACCAAGACATGGAATGGGACATTGAAGTAGATGTAGCCCAAGTTATAGGCAAAAAATCCCATTGTGGGTGACAATTTAAAGGAAATTGAGAAGCCAATAAGTGTACCATCATCTCAACCTATTAGGAAAACTAAAAGATTATCCTATATGCAATATTCTTTTGATATAAACAAGACAAAAGAATTATTTGATGGACTGTTAAAATATAAGTTTTTAGTCTTAGGGAATGGACATGTGATACCACCTGAAAATGAAAGGGTTCGTAGAGACTATTGTAAATAGCATAATATATTTAATCATCCAACCAATAATTGCATTACTTTTAGAAATAATGTTCAAAATCTAATTTTTGAAGGCCTTTTGTTGTATGGCAAGACAGACAAGAAAGTAATGGGAATAGATGTCAACCCTTTCCTATAAATGGATGTGAATGTGAAAACAGCTAATGTTGTAAGACCTATACAAACAATGGAAGGGGTGGAGTAAGAAGTAGAACCAAGCTTCTTTAGAGGAAGAAGGGTTCACAATGTTGTAGAAAGACAATTATTTGCCCTAGATAAAAGTAAGGCAAAAGCAATCGAAGAAGAAAAAGAATATCTCAACATAAGATATAGTGCATAGATATATGTAAAAGAGGTTGTGGTAGTCGAAAGGGAGCAGAAAGTCTGTTATACTAAGGCCAGGTTAAGATTCAACACAATGGCCAGTAATGACCTACAAATTTTGTAGGGGCAAAAATGATATATGATGGATTGGATCCTGGGATTTATGGACCACCTATGGATGATATATATAGACCAGATGATGGTTTTTTCTTAGTAAATGGAGATACAGTAAGACCACCAAAAGTCTTTTTTCCTAGATTTATAATGAAGAAACTGCAAAGTCATTCAATTGGGTAAGACAAGACTATTACTTTGGTAATCTTTATTAAAGAGGTGGTAGAGGAGCCAGTAGAGGAAGAAGGGGTGTCTTTAGTGTAGAGGTGGTTTATCTAGAATGTTAACACCATTGGACCTAGAATTAAAAAAATAATGGTAGCAATGCATACTAAATTTCCAAAAAAAGAGTCATACTTGCCCATAACTAACACATAAAAGAGAAGAGTGCAAATGAAATATGCCCTTATAGAAGTAAAAAGTACAAGTAAAAGTAAAGTGCCAAGCCAAAAATAGAAACAGAAGTAGATGGCATAAAGTAGCATTGAAAACATGACTATTAAGGCTGCACTAATAAAAATGCCCCCTAAAATAGAAACGTTGGATATGGTACCACCTGTTATAATGCTAAATATGTTAAGAAAGATTCATGAGAAAAAGTAAGAATTGGAAAAAGAAAGTAAAGAATTGATAAGGCTCAAGCAGGAGCACTTGGCAAGACAAAAGCTTGAGATTGAAAAGGCTGAAAAGGCCAAGTTAGAAGAGTTGAAAAAGAAAAAAATTGCCCAGCAAGGAGGCAATCGAAACTAGTAAAAAGGAATCTTGAAAGTCAAATTGATGAGTCAATATCTAAAAAAATGCAAAAATTTGAGAAATTTCTCCTTAGGGAAGGAGAAAGTGTAGAAATAAGTAAAGACAAAGATGACCATATGAACATAAATGATAATTTTGATAATTTAGATGATGAGCTAAATAACTTAATAGAAAAAGATGATTATGCCTCATCCACAAAGTTTATGGCTAGGTTGACGTATGGTTCATTAAAAAATGTAGACTGTAATATGTTCTTGATTTTACCAAAAATATTTAACGCAAAACCTATTCGACCTTCGAATTTGAAGGGAGATGCATAGGATACTACTTATGCAGTAGTAAAAGTGTTGATAGCCAAGAGAAAGTAGTTAGGACTATTACAAGGTCTATAGTAGTTGAGATTGATGATGATGGCTAGGAAATTATCATCTTGAGACAACCAAAAATCTCTTCAATATGACACCTAAAACTTCTGTGATTGGGCTTTAAAAGTTACATATTTAGGGCGTTAAAATGGTGCATTATGTTCCTAAAGTGTAATTAATGTATGGTATGTGAAGAATTGTGATATTACGAGAATTATTATCCGTTTCAGATAAAAGTGAAAAAAATGCATAGTTTTATGTCCGGATTGGAGTAAAAATTGTTGAAGTAAATTTTTGGTAAACAGTTGGCAAGTGTTTGGAAAAATTCTAGTATTAATGTGAATATATTTCATATCAAGCTTGGTATCAGTGAGTAGATCTTTGAAATAAAGATCTAAAGGTTCTAACGGGAATCAATTTGGACGTTCCTAGCTCAATTTATGAATTTT
>MKEJ01040352.1:0-22358 GCA_001753735.1 Embelia ribes
TCAACATATTATAATTTTTTTTATAAGAAGTGATGTGATATAATATGTTAATTTTAAAAAAAAAATTGAATACAATATCATTACTATATTGTAGAAAGGAAGTTACTATATTTTGACATAAAATTTCTATATTTTTAAAACGGATTACTATTCTTTTAAGTATAGGTCTTGTACCAAATTGGGCACCTTCACAATAATTAACTAATTAGCCCTTGGGGTTTGCATCTATACTACTATTATCACTAATATAAAGAATATCATGTCACTATTTTTATGGTGATGGTGGCTTATCCTATTTGGACTAATTAATTACATTGTGGGGGACCTCATGAAATTTAGAGGGGAAAAAATTTGTTAAAGTTGGGATAAGTAGAAGACAATGTATAACTTATGGTACCAAAAGTATTGTTCATCAATGATTATAAGCTTACAAATTGTGATTATTTGCTTATTTTAAGTTTAAAAAAAAAAAAAAAGATAGATAGATACATACAATTCTTTTATTAGGTTAAAATGAAATCAATTAAAAAAGCGTGAGCCTCCAACCTTTATGTAAAAATTTAGAATGAATTTATGCTAAAAACGGCAAATGAGAGACTTGGAAGTGGTCTACTGCAGTGGCATGAAGTTCTAAATGCCAAGAAATAAAGCCAATTTCATTTCATTCTCATGTACCAAGTACATGCCTAAGTCCTATATTTACGGGAGCAAAGACCGTGTTAAGTGTTAACTAACGAGTTTTTGTTTGATTTTCTCTCAGTGGATGCATAATAAGTATGTGCGAAAAATATAAAATTATGTATGTCGACTACGTATGCATATGATTAGAGTTTTTAGCTGGACGAAAAAAAATGTTTAGGTGCAATCCCAAAATCCAAATAACAATTAATATCCAAGAGACTTAGACAATTCATTTTTCTTGTCAATAAAAAATTATAAGAAAATAAAGTAGCTTCCACTAGAATGTTAGGATAAACTGTTTGGTATAGCTCCATCTCTTGAAACATGCGTGTATGGTATTAATTAATAATTTATCACACTTCAATTTTTTAAAATGAGGGAAGTTTAATATAGAATGTAGAATTTGGAATTTAGGGTGAAGTTCGTTTTGCCCCTATTTAAATATGTAAATTAGGCACTAAGTTTTAGAGTAGTGATGTTCTAAGGATGATGCATGTAAGTTCTTGTTCTTGCTTTTGTTTTTGTATTAGCTGAATGGAACCTTCTTATGTCGTGCTTAGGGCGTCTTTGTTGCAGTATTTAAATTCAAGTTTTAATATTTTTTTTGCTTAAAAGTTATACTATATTGAATTATTCAATTTTTAAATTGAATTTTTTTATTGTTTTGACCTGAAAAGATTAAAAAAAATATATTTAACTGGATAATTTTGATTTTTTTAAATTAAAAAATTGGATATTTTCATTTAAAGTAGCTATAAAACAAACTGTCCCTTCTTATCTAAACCCTCTGGAGTGCACCACAAGAGAACTGCACAGTGGAGGAATTAACAAAACTTTGTTAATTATGTAACATAATATAAAACTTGATAGCATTCCCTTCATTGCACTTAAAGACAAAATAAGAGTTTGCAATTATATATTATCAACTACTATACACAAGTCAAGGAACAGTAGCATTTTCTTATAACAAAAAGGTATGCGTAAAAGAATTGTCACTTGTGGGAAATGTAACATAAATAAAAAGAATATGACAGATTATTTTGGTGGTCCGATCATTCAGCGGATGGTTGCCTTATTGGGATTTGATAAGGTGTATTCACTAATAAGATAGTCGTCAGGGGGTGATGAGTTGACATTTAAATTGTCAGTAAGAGTGAAAAGAAGTCAAGCTGCTTGTAAAATATTTGAATTCGATTATTTGAAAATTTTATCAAATTCGCCCGTTAAGTAACGAGATTGAGTTTGAACTTTATTTAGAAGTAGTTTCTCTTTTGAACCCAAGCTTGAGTAAGAAACTACTCACTTGAAAACTTGTGAGGCGGTTCGAGTGCTATTTAATTTTTAACAACTTTTTAACCATGCATATTTACAATTATTTAAAAAAAGTCAAATTCGAGCAGCGCCCAAACCTAAACAACTTTTTTGATCTCGATTTCAATTCCAACTCAATTGTAAATTTATCAGCTCAAAATTGAAGTAGAGTAACTCAAATACTCAACTCAAAGCATACACTAGTCACTTTTTCGGAATTACTGTTCAATCAATTCTCTATAAAGTATGCACATAGAATTATTAGCAAAGTTAGTGGTAGGTTCCTGACCCATATCAATAATAACATATATATGCGGTTGCAAGTTGCTACTTACTTAATCTACAAATACCTTTTGTATTTTTAATTATACAATAAAACTGAATCTTCATTATTCTTTTGGATTATCTAAAAGCTGGTGTGCTTAATGGCATTTAATTTGCCACATGTTGATTATATATATATAATCATATCGCTTATTGAAATAATTTCCTTTTTTCGGTTAATACAAGTATAACTTTAAGCAAAGTAACTTAGATGACAACATGAAAGTTTTTTTCATTGCATTGTGCAAAAATTATTGTGATTTTAGATAAATTATAAAAATATTAAGGATATATTATTACTAGTAATTTTTTTTTATCTAAAAATAGTTATAGTAAATTTTTCTCAATTTATATTAATTTATTCTTATAATACATTAATTTCATACAAAAAACATTCTTTTACAGTTTTGTAAAATAATTCTTATACTGAGTTGGTTTTCCTAAAATAAAAATGAATAGCCTTCTTTCGACATGTCAAAATACATAGTGACACTATTATTAGTGGAAGGATAATATTATGCTTTCAAAATCTTAAAAATTTAAAGTACATAGAAATAATTAATTACTAATGCCAAGCCTTGACTGGCAGGTGGACAGAGGGGTAGCTCAAGCTATATATCAAACATGAGAATTTTCACAAGTTGGTAAGAATAAAGTGCCATTAAATATCAGCTAATTTTAATTTCCCAATCAAACTAATTTCCTTCTTCGCCCCAATTCCTCCTCATTGTCAAAAGACTCATCAAACTAATCATCAGCCCCAAAAATTTCCCAGTAAATGCTCCCTCTGTATATAAAATTATACATATTTTTACTCATAACATGTAATTTATTTATTTATTTGTTTTTGTGTGTGGTGGACTAATGGAAATTGTTTGTGATGAATTTGCAGTGGGTACAGAGATAGTGATGGTTGATGAAATCCCTTTTCCTCCTCAAGTTACCACCACCAAGAATTTATCTCTTTTGGGTCATGGTAAGTAATTTTTAGAGACTAAATTTAACCAAAATGTGCTTTTTACATACAAAAACTTGTGTACACGAGTTATTCGTCGACCTAAGTAGTTATATATTGATTTTTTTTATACATGATTTGATCAAAATCGATGCTTGTATAGTTTCAGTACATTATTGTAAATAGATGCTAATAATTTTATTAACCACCATATATATAGCAATTGATGGGTTAGTCATCTGTAAAATTTAATAAGCAAACTTAATATCATTCGATCAGCGTAACCCATATGTCTATTTGTTGCTAATTTCACTGCGTAACAATGTCATAACTTGATTCGTATGAAAAGCACTGATCATGAGCTTTAGTTTTTACGCTATTTGGAAGCTACATTATTCGATGCTTGAAACGAATGCGTAATACATGGGCTAGTACATGTACTGTATACACATGTGCCATTCATCGAAATTCGATTGTGTAATTTCTAGATTGGCGGTGCAAGGAACTAATATCGATGAATTTTTAAACTAGGTGATTGGAATATTTTGTTTCAGAAATTGATTTTTTTTGTTCCAAGCTGTGCTGACCGGTCTCAGAGGGTGAACCCATGAGCTAGGTTCTGATTCCATATTAAATTATCAAGCTCAAATTATTAGCAGAGGCAACTTTTATTTTTTAATTTTTTAATTTTTTCTCCAACTCCAACTCTTAGTATGCAATGGATGCTTCTAGCTCGATTGTCCTTGGGAGTGGTATCGGCCTTGAATATAATTTTGATGCTTAAAATTACGGGTTTGTGGTTTTTCACAGGAATTACAGACATTGAGATCCACTTTCTCCAGATCAAGTTCACCGCTATTGGCGTTTACTTGGACCCCGAAATCATTGGGCATTTGCAGAAATGGAAGGGCAAATCCGGAAATGAGCTTGCCGAGGATGATGAATTCTTCGATGCCATAATTTCTGGTAAATTGTCTTTTTTGTTAAGGATCTCGCCGTGTTTTTCCTATATCTTCTAATATTTCGTGGAAAATGCAAAAGAATTGCTGTTTTGGTTTAGAAATTTATGCTAAAGCAATTGGGTTTTTCGTATGCAGCTCCGGTAGACAAGTTCTTGAGAGTAGTAGTGATCAAGGAGATCAAGGGCTCACAATACGGAGTTCAACTAGAGAGTGCTGTTAGGGATCGTTTGGCTGCAGACGATAAGTACGAAGAGGAAGAGGAGGAGGCATTGGAGAAACTCGTCGAGTTCTTCCAGTCTAAATATTTCAAGAAAGACTCTGTCGTAACGTTCCATTTCCCAGCCACCTCAGGCACTGCAGAGGTAAGCCCGTTTTCGTATATGTGTTCCCCTGATTCGTAATCGACACATTTTTTATGCCTTGAATGTTGTCTGGTTCTTGAAAATATTGCTATCATGCTTATACGAAACTTATTCTTCTAATTTGTTTTTACAGATTGCGTTTACTACCGAGGGAAAAGAGGAATCGAAAACCCAAGTGGAGAACAAGAACGTGGTCGAGATGATCAAGAAATGGTATCTTGGAGGGACTCGGGGACTGTCCTCGACTACTATCGCCTGTTTGGCTAATAACCTCTCTGCTGAGTTATCCAAGTGAAAGAATATAAAAAGAGGGCACACTCTTTCGTGTTTGAACTTTTCTTATGTATGCAGAAGCACTTTTGTTTGAGTAACTTTTGGTGTGGCAATAAAATGAACTATTATGTTTTTGTGGCTGATTTCGCTTCTCTTATTAGTCATCTACTCGTTAATGAAAATCGAAGACTTCTCGAATGATTCCTTTTCCTTTTTTAAGTGCTGTGCCAAGAACTATATCAAGAATCTTGGCACCAAAACTGGAGTAGTGGGCATAAGGGATAATTTCGTGACTAGTTTTTCAAAATGGCTTTTCAGTTAATTCTATTTTAGTTCATATTTGGGTACAACTTGGGATTGCGTGTTTTTTTCATTGCGGCTTTTGAGTAAAAAAATGATTTTTTTTTGGATTTTTTGGGAAAACTTAGATGCATCAAATCAAAAAGCTTTTAAGGTCATAATAGCAAAAGACTCGGTCGAAATTTTGAACAGTCAGTTACAAACTAACTGGAAAAAAAAGAAAGAAAAAACTTGCACTTAAAAGCTGCCAACCAAACAAGTCTTGAATATCAAAGCAGTGATCAGCGGATGGACAATCAAGGCCCGTATTTTGGATTTCATCGCCATATTTTACCCATACTAACTACTTTCGTAGTCCTAGATAGTAAGATTCAATACTCGCTCGATGAAAGAGGGGGTTTATTGAAATTTCTCGGCATCGCAACTTCTTGTAGCATCATTTAAAATTTTGCCTTGTGTTTGTACAAAAACCTCGTTAACAGAAACATAATCGGATATCATGATTTCCATTTGGAGTCTACTGAAAAACATGCGACACAACACCTAATCATCACTTTATAAAACATTCTAGCTTTTTTATTCGCCACTGCCAGAAGAAAAAGACCAGTCGAATCTGAATCAACACCGTATGCACATACGTAAATACGTATCAGCGAACTCATTACTCAACTTCTGCCACGGTTGGTGCCATGGGGGGATCAAGCAACGGCCTCCGACACATGGGACAAGACAAATGAGACACCAACCACATGTCTATGCACCTAACATGAAAACCATGGTAACAATTTGGCAACACTTTTACCAGCTCTCCGTCCACGAACTCGTTCAAGCATATCGCACAGCTCGCCACTAAAATCTTCACCCCCGAGCCGTACACGGTCACTGGGATCTGATGCAACACGGTTTTCCTGATTCCCTTAGGTGGGGTACGGTCAACTGCCTCCTGATCTGATGGCTCGGAACTGAGCCTCCGCCTAAATCTCAACACACACCGTACGATCGAGTTCAAGCCAACGGCGCATATAAGCGCGCATAGCAGAGCTGCTAAGATGATCACCATGTTGATGTCGATATTCGCTTCCCTAAAGGAAGTTCTTCCAGTTTTAATGCCGTTAGCATGTGATTGTGTACCAAGTAGCAACCGGTGCACACCATACATCCCGTTTGGTTAACCTTCGGAAAACTATTTCTAATTTTTGTTTTCCGGAATAAATAAATCGAGACAATCTTCTTTTTGTTTGAAAGACGGGATGTAATCGACGGGAAATCAATACCAATTTGAGATTTTAGTACAGTTTAACAAGGAAAAAGAAACCGAAAAACGAAAACAAGAAAACAACCTATGAATAATCGTGCTCTCAATAGTACCAAACAAGGTTCACAAACCTCTCTAGATATTAGGAGAACATGGTCAATATTTCGTTGCTCCAAGGGAATTCGACAGCATATCGAACCACGAACGAGATGGATAGTAGAAAATTCATCTTGCTAATGGGGTCGAAAATCGTTGCCCTCGTTTTCGCTCCGTTTCGAATTGTAACTTTTTGTGAGTATAGCTTAGGAAGCGGGTAACAAAAGATAAGTTGCAAATGAATTTTTCATGTTTTAGTAGAGGAGAAAGAGAAACGCAAAGGCATTTGAGTAGTAGATGGAATAGCCTTTTTTTGGTTCTCTTTTTCAAAATGGAATATAAAATACCACTACTTGTAGTGCTAAGATTAAATTCCAAGTAGATAGAAGCACGAGCAGAGCATATTTTGCTACCAATTGGTTTGTTTGGTCGCGGTATTCAAGTAAAAAGTTATTATTATTTTTCATTTAAACCATATAGTTAGTAAAATAAGAAAGGAAAAAAAATATATTGTACAGTATGGATGTGTTAAATACGATTTTTGGTATTAAAATACGTTTCAAAAATTTGGCATAATATATAAACTAATAATAAAAAATTCTTACTTCCAAATATTTTTTTATCAAATTTACAATGAAAAAAAAGGCTAAAAACGTGAATTATACGTGTATTAAATGAGAGTTGTAAAAAATACGTGTAATTTTCATTTTGTTTCACATCAATTTGGAAAATTTTCTTATTAAAATAAATGTTAGAATTATTATTATTTTATCTCTAATCACGGTATGTGCGCGCATGATTTTCTCACATATTTGCACATTAATTTTTTACACGTAATTTAGCAATATGAAAAATTTACTTCTCACCATAGATAAATTTATTCTAGATATAAATTTATTTTACCTTACATTTATATTTTGCCATAGAATCATTACTATACCTCAAATCTGAACATCATATAATTTATAATCAATTGATGTAAAAGTAAAAATAAATGATATCATATGAAAAAAAGTTTAAATGTAAAAATACACCATGTAGTATAAGTAGAATATATATTTTTTAATTTTTTGCAATTGACTATCATGTATAATTATATTTTTTAAATTGACCATATAAGCTTATATCCAATCAAATTATTTGCCAAAAAATCTTTCCCATGTTATTCACAAGATATTAAAACATTTTGAACTCGTTTCAACATTTACGAACATATAAAATTCATACAATACAATCCCCTTTAGCTAAAAAAATATAATTTGGAATAGGTAAATTTATAATTGTTGGTCACCTTGCTAGTTTATCTAAATTTAAAACTTGATTGAAAACACATGAGTAATACTGAAAAAAAAATTTCAGTTAAAATTTTTGATGAAATATACGATCCTGGTTGTTAATTGAAAATAAATAAATAATTTGTAGTGATCAAATAAAAATTTATTAAAATTATTGTCAAATAAAAATTCACGAAGTGGTTATCAATTGAAAATTATATAAATAATTTGACAATTGAAATATATTAAATTGGTTGTGAATTGAAGTGGTTGTCAAATAAAAATTCACCGGATGAAAGTTTTGAATATTACATAATGGTTAATTATAAAAAAATAAAATTATCCGCGTTATATTCCCAATTCACAAAAATAAAAAATCAATAATACAAAACAAAAATAATAAAATTTCAATCTCTTTCCCCACCCAGTGTTTCTCTCTCTCTCTCTCTCTCTCTCTGGTGTAATCATGGCACTGAGAGCCATCGTCAACAAAAGATCCCCAATTCTAGGGTTAGGGTTTCAGATCAAGCGGGGATTGCAGACTCTCTCTCTCCCGGATCTCCCCTACGACTATGGGGCGCTGGAGCCGGTGATCAGCGGCGAGATCATGCGGCTGCACCACCAGAAGCACCACCAGGCTTACGTCACCAACTACAACAATGCCCTCGAGCAGCTCGACGCCGCCGTCACCGCTGGGGACCCAAACGGCGTCGTCAAGTTGCAGAGCGCCATCAAATTCAACGGTGGAGGTCTCCTCTCTCTCTCTCTCTCTCTCTCTCTCTTTCTATATCTATATGCAGATATTTGTAGGAACGGTCAAGTGACATATATTTTGACAGGGATAATTTAATTATCCAACGGTGAGATCTATTTCAATCATTTCAACCGTGGGATGGAATTGTATCTAATGGTGTAGATTATCCGTGTCAAAACACGCATATCTTTGATTAATTATCATATTTGTATATATGTTTTAGTTGAGCATTCACACTCATTTAATTTCTACTTTTCACTTTTTAGCTTAGAAATTGCCCACACGAGTCTTTGGTTCGAAATGTCAATTTTCTTAAAAGGAAAAAAGGAATAAAATTTTGAAAAATAGAAATTTTTTTACAGCAGTGAGGTAAGTTTTATAGAAATAAGTAGTATATTTATAACATCGGGTAGTAATTTTGAATATACACTGGTAAATTCTGGTATTGGTACCGAAGTTACAATTCTGTATAATAATTAGGAGTAAGTTTTACAACGATGAGTAGTAAATGTTTAAACAGTTATTGGTACCATAAAATCCTTGCATTGAAGTCATGCCCTGGTGAGAGATGTAAATTTTGATTGAAAATATCTTGTTCTGTATGTGGGAGACCGGTGGAATTAGTATTTTTACACCTGTACATGTTTATCAATAGGGAGTGCGTCTAGTTGTGAATTTTTTTAGTTGGTGGAATTAGGATGCTTCTAAAAGATTGTTGAAAAGATAGAGAGAGAGAGAGGTTGAGAGAGGATTTCTATATGCTTGTATATATCATTCACAATTTTAAATTCGTTTATGGGATGTATCTCCTCATTTGATTTCTTTCTGTAATCCAATTATAAAAGTAAGGGTAATTCATGATATAGTATGCTGTTGGCAAATCCCATTTTGAAGTTGCATGTTCTTTCCCTTTGAAACTCCAGGTCCCAAGTCCCAACCTAAACAGTAAGAACAACATGGATATATACCATTATCGCTTCTTCAAGTTTCACATAAGAAAAATTGGGTAGGAAATTGAAGAGGAAATGAATCTTGGTACTTCTTTTAGGTTTTGTCTGTTCTCACAAACAAGAATTAATAAAGGCATGTCCATGGGTGAGTGTCTTTTATTGTGCTAGATAGGAGGGATGGGTGTGTTTTGTTCTTCATGAACATCTTGTTTTTGGTCATATAAAATTCAATTTGCGAAAAAACAGGAGAAAAGAGAAGGTTGCGTTTTCTAGAGTTGTGATTGTTTGAATGGTATCCATCTCAATTTAAAGGTTTAATTTCAATTTTGAGAAAATGGTAGTTTTATTGAAATGTGGGATTTAAATCAGTTGTAAATGTATATATTTTTTTGAAAGGTAAGTTGGTTATATTATATATATATATATATGCTAGATGTCCTGAAACTTCACAAACCCCAACCAGCACCCCTCGCCACCCCAAGACACAACACATCCTCTTCTTTGGTTGATTTACGTACCTTAGCTGCTGGCTATTTCATCCTAGTACATATTTGATTGCCCTCAGCTTGTAGTTGATATCAACCTTCTGAATTCTCGAGCAGGTCACATAAACCACTCGGCATTTTGGCAGAATCTTGCTCCAGTTAGTGTAAGATAGATTTTCAGCCCCTCTCCTTTGTTTATTGATTTATATTTTCAGAAAAGACTTTGACACTGGAATCTTTCTTGCAGGAAGGAGGTGGTGAGCCACCAAAGAATTCTTTAGGTTGGGCTATCGACACAAATTTTGGTTCTCTAGAGATATTGATACAGAAGATGAATGCTGAAGGGGCAGCTTTGCAAGGCTCTGGATGGGTGGTAAGTGTTTTAGTTGTTCGATGCTTTTACATAAGCTTGTAATTTGCTGTATTTCTCATCATTAACAAGCTAGTTCGAGATAAATTTATCGGTGTTATTGCTGCATGCTTCTTTTGAACTCATTATCTTTCATATTTGCAGTGGCTTGGCTTGGATAAGGAATTTAAGAAGCTTGCAGTCAAGACTACTGCAAATCAGGTGAGACTAGTAGACACTGCAACAGTTTTACTTTTTATGCTGAAGTCACTTGGGTATTGTGAATCCTGAATTGATGATGTGGGCATGGGTCAAAATATGTTTTGACAAGCAAGTTCATAATTCACTCGACTGGATACTTCCAGGATGCATAGCGTTCTGTGGCTATGTGGTTTTTTGATATTGTTGATTTTTATTTTTTTATGTTATATTTCACTACTTTTAGTGCAATGTGTATTGTATTTTGTACTCTTTTAACAGGATCCACTGGTAACTGAAGGAGCAAATCTAGTCCCTTTGATAGGCATTGATGTGTGGGAGCACGCATACTACTTGCAGGTTAGTTTCCTTGGTTTAACAATTAGTTCACATTGATAGGAAACCATAGATTTTTGATTTATGTGCATCTTGATATAATTGAGATCAGCTAACTGCCATAGAGATTAAATTCCTTGCACCTCCGAGTACAAATTTTCATACACAAGTAGGTTTTGATGCACTATACATGCGCATATGCGTGTGTGGAACTGCCACCTTGTGTCATGCATCCAAAGCCTATTTATGTATGAAATTCGTACACCAACGGTGTAAGGAAACTATTTCCAAAACTCAAGGCGTGGCTTAGTGGGAAAGGGTTCAGGTTATAAGCTCATGCAAGAAGTTTGTAACTATTTTAGAATAGCTAAAACACAAGCTGTTCTATTTATTCTCTTTTGGCAGGGCAGCCAAGTAGTCGGGTCTTGTACATGGTTCGGCCCCTTAAGGCATTTTTTTCTTTGATATAATTACTTATAATAAAAAACAATATGTATTTATTAGGTCTATGTTGCATATTTTTAAAGTTTGCTTCGTATGCACTTGTGTGTTTTGTGAATGCAGTACAAAAATGTGAGGCCAGATTACCTAAAGAACATATGGAAGGTGATGAACTGGAAGTATGCGAGCGAAGTGTATGAGAAAGAATGTCCTTGAACTAAATCCTACCCCTTGTAACAATCTTCCAGAGGTTTTTGAAACTTACAAAATCGAATAAAACATAGTTGTGATGAGGGGCCTTGTTTTCCTAGTGTGGTATTTGTTGCTGTTGTTTACCAAGTTGGGACTAATTTTAACTCTTGTTTATGTGATCATATTTCTAATTTCAGTTCAATTATGTTATGCCAAACTTGATATTTCTTGCAATCTTCACACGTGCAACTATTATGGTACATCATTGGTCACGTTTCCATGAAAATGGGATGTGAGTAGGATCCAAATTAAATCCCATTAAGGCTATTTTATTTGTCTGGACCAGAATGAGGCAACATGGATCTGAATTTCACGGGAGTAATGAATGATATGCACATTCATATTTAGGGTGGAGCCAGGATTACAACCTAAGGAAGACATGATCTCCACTAAGCATGTAAAAATTGAGAGAATAATGATAGTAAGGAAAAAATGGGTAGGCAATAGATCTTGAACCTATGACTACAAGTGTTTTATTGTGTAGGGATCTTACCAAGAAAAGTTTAATAAAGAGGGTGAATTGCTAATAAAAAATATATAAAAATAAGTCAAATGCTTAAAAGTAATTGAGGATGCAAATTGTTCGAGTTGTTCACGAACAAGTTTTGTTCGGCTCATTAATGGCTTGGCCTGGGTTCGTTTATTTAATAAATAAGCCAAGTCTAAACAATAAAATAAGAATCATTAGATAAATGAGCCGAATTTAAACAACTTTCAACTCGGGTGGTTAAAGGTTGGTTCTTTTGATGCAATGTATATATTTCAAATTAAAGGTGTTAGTTTATTTACATAAAAATATATAGTTCATACTGAATTTAATAAATTAAAAAACACTTGTCATAACCTAAATGATGTATTTTTTTAATAATTTTATCCCTTATATTTATAAGATTGATTTGAAAAAGCTAAACAATGTCGTAATTAAATGATATATTAGTTCGTATGTATTTATTAGTTGACGATTTTATAAGAGATTTAATTTAGTAATCGTTGTTTTAATATTTAATCGATAAATAATAAGTAATATCTGTTGATTCAAAAGAACCAAAATGTACATGAATATATTCGGGTTCATACGAACCGAGTCTGAACAAAAAATTAGTACTCATTAAATAAAAGAGTCGAGTTTAAGTACACCCTTGAAAAAAACGAACCGAACCTGAACAAACCTCGGGTTAACTCATTTGCAATCCTAAAAACAATAAAACTAAAGCCAATCAGGCGAGCCGTTACCATCCCGTACAATCTTTCTTCCGTGAGCACGGTAGGCACATTTATCATATAGATCTTGTTTGGTTTGAGCTCATGATCAACAATTTATCAGTTTTTTTTGGCTTAAAACTAAACATCACTTGAGCTTATTTGTTATTTTTTGCTTAAATAAGTTAAAAATTTTAAATTGAATATATCCAATTTTATATCAATTAGAAATAAAATAACTATTTTGCTTAATAGTTACAACCAAACAAACCCATATCAAGTATCCTCGATATTTTAAAATATGTAAAAATAGTTTTTTATTATCTCTAGAGGCGAAAAGAGGAGGGGTCACATCACTGAGACCGGTCCTATGCTCATATATATGAAAAAATAAAAAAGCTTGATTAAATATGGAAAAATTAATGAAAACTTTCCAAGTCTTTGTACTTGATTGTAGGCTATATAACTCTACGAATTTGGTTTATATTTTAGGCTATTGAACTTATATAAAGGAGTTTTGAGAACAGAATCCGGTCCTAAACTCGTGGGTACTTGAACTTATCTCTAAAAAAACTTGAGGGATTGAGACTGGTCCTATGCTTATATATATACCTCAAATACTTAATTCAATAAGTCGAATGCATGTTTACTTGTATGTGTATGTACTTGCTTATTGCATAACATGTGTTATTGCATAACATGTGTGCATGCTATATCAATCCTTAATTTGTAACTCGTTTAGCTAATTCGTGTATTTCAATTTTTTTCTTTCTTAGTTATACATAAACCTGATACCCCACCAGATTTTGAAGAAAAAGTATCAATGAATTCAAAAAATTAAGAGGTGCTAGTAGTTATGACGAAATTTGCTCATCTTTATGTTAGCTTGCTATTTCCCTTATTTCATTTTTAGTTGTAATAAGAAGTGGTCGGATTTGAGCCCAAATAATAGTTGTGCTATCTCAGACTTCTTTAATTTGTAATCTTGGACATATTTATAGATTGTGTCTCGTTTAGCATATTTGTAATTGAGTTCACTTATGGCTTGATAACATAACATATTAGATTCCTTTCAAATTTTGGATCGTATCGTTACATGTAAGTTACCCCTAAAGTCTATTTCATACATATATAAGAGCTCTGCAAGTTTATGACTATTATATATGTGAACCTAAATGGTCGAACTATTAGAACTAGCATACTATACCTGTTATATGGAAAAAGTGAAGGCGGAACCATAAATTGAAATGCGAAATGCTCAATATCACATAAATTAATATTGAAAATTAAAAATTATTATGAAATGCTGAAATTAAATAAAAAAAAATTCACTTTATAATATCGGACAATTAGTAAATTTTTTTAAATTGTGGAGAATACTGTAATTCCTCTTAATAAATATTTAGCTCACTTACTAAAAAATCACAATAAGTGTGAACACATAAAAATGTTACACTACATAATATTATTCTTTTCTTAGTTGGTGACTAATCAAATTCTTCGCGGATAGGTGATGTTTTTATTTTCAATTTTCACTGTCTGTTTTTCGCTTTCGTTTCCGTGATTACCGTTTTTTGAACTATAGACATGACTCTCTTACGTCTTATTTCTGTTCTGCTAACTGGTGAAAATTGTGCCACTCTTATCTATAGTTTGCTTTTAGCACTTTTTTTATGTACGAGGACATAAATATTTTGGCCTCTAATTCAAGCTAATTAAAAACTTTAATAATTAATTACCGACCTCATTCATAATTGTAGGTCAAATGTGAATGATAAAAAATTCATAACTCTAATTTTAATTGCAAATTCAATCCATTATCTATTACGAAAATATTAGTAGGAGTGGACTAAAAGAAGGCCGCGGTTGCATTTTTCCTACTTATGACGTGGCACTTTGACTTGATTTTTCAATTTTGCCAGCGATGATGATGTTACAGCTCCTGGGGTTGTGTATATATATTCATTTATATGCATTAATTATTCTACTAAAAAAAATAATTTAATTGACAACATAAATACACCAAAACTGTAGAAAAATCAATACATTTAGATCCCACGTGTTGTTCATGTTTCTCTTTCTGACAATATTAACTCACGTGATATAACAAAGTGCCTCCTATTGTTTATGTGATTATTGAAATTAGACTAACTAAAATATTGTTTTATTATCTTAAAATCATGTTCAATTACCGATTGTAGGGCTGATCAAAATCATATCATCAGTACTGGTAGTACAATTTACCATGGACCCATCTATTAATACTACTGGTAGAAATATTTCACAGTAACAAATGATAGCATTTAAATGATTATCACTATAATTGATACGATTATCATTAGATGTGCAGTTACCACTAATAGTACCATTAGTACAAATTGTTTAATTTAAATATTTTTTATTTTCATGATGCTAAACATATTATATTTTCTTTTATATATATATATATATATATTATAATCAAAATTTATTGTTAGATTCGAAAATACAGTACATTTTCTTATATAATGACATTAAATATTTAATCAAATTTTTAATAATAATATTTTTTACTTTTTTATTTTATATATAATAAATTTTTATAAAGATGGTATTACGATAGTGTCATGGAATGAGAGTTTAGTTTAAAGAGTACCGTAGTGGTGCAATTATCATTTTACATGGTAATTGGTTCTGAAAATACCATATAACGTGGTATGATACACAATCAAATATTAATTTCTACCATTACCACCGGTGCTCAGCCGTAACCAATTGGATAGCATCATTGTATACATATTGCTTCGTATAATTGGATTTGAAAATATTGAATGATATGTCGGATTAACAGTGAACGAGTCAACTTACTAAATTTGCAAATATACATAAAGCCTTTCTCTTTTCTTTTACTCCGTTGAATTTTATTACTTGAACGTGTTACCGATAATAGATAGATAATAATGTCTTGGGAGCGCCTAATGCACACTGCTTGAAAATATATAGCGGATTTGTTGTACATAAATGAGCTCCCTGCTTGATATATAAATCTAGAGTCGCAAGATGACATTTCGAACGTACAAAGTTTTCCTGCAGGCCTTGAGAGGTGATAACGCCATTCTTTGATTAAATGTATATCCAAAAGTGGTGAAGTTTCTGAGCTCTACCTCCGTCCTGTACTACTTATCAAAAGGTAAGGAGACAAACCGTATCAAAGAGCGGGTATCCAGCAAGAGGGTCCGCTAAAATGTCGAACGTCATGCTAGTTCACTACTAGGGCCGTTGTCAAATGAGGCCCATGAGACCGATACAGATCTTGTGAATGGGCTATCGTTCTACATATCACTTTGCATGTGTCCAGACGGATGAGCAATTAACAGTTCGATACACTGTACAATGTGTCGTGAGCCTTCAAGAACAATGTTATATATTTCTTCCCGTCTTGCAAGACATGCATCGCTTGGCAAACACACATACTGTTAGTTTATATGGTGCCTCTTGACATCAAAGCTATACACGTTGCATGGCTGACATTCGTGTCAATGGATACAATGTCTTGTGGTACTTGAGCATTTCTTGGTTGTTTGTCATGTTAAGCGGACATGATATCTTGAAACATACGACCTAAAGTGTTATAGGCTCTGAGCATTGGCGGGACCAAATCGGTGATTTGTTGTCTCATGGACATTTTTATGCTCATTTAAAAAAATGTCATGATAAGAAACCCTCGGCCTGTAATAATTGGTGTGGGTTCTTGGACCGTACATGTGACCGCTAACCACAATTCGTATGTCGTCTTTAATATGTATAGGCATAAATTGGGGGTATAATCTTTTTCGAAATCTATTAATATCTCTTGTATAAATTTTTCAAGAAATATATTCACCAGCTTAAGTAATCTGGCAAAAACAAAATTTTGTATTTATTCATTTTGGTCCCCTTTCAAATGAAATTCTAAGGCCAGTAGCCCATCCTTGTTAGGGCTTAAAACTGAACTAGAGGCCCAATACAAAGGACTAATACTAAGGATTTGTTAGGTTGCAATTTAAGAAGAAAAAAAATGAAAAACTAATCTTCTTAATTGAAGCTAAAAGATAAAGGATGCAAGTTGGAAAGAGGCTTAATTAAAGATAAAAAATAATCTTTTTAATTGGCAAGTAGGAAGTAGGTTTTTAATTCTGATTTTTATATATTAATATTGATTTTTTTCTACGTGTCAATTTCTGAATGAGGAATGTAAATTTATAACATCTCCATATAAAGATAAATGGATCCAACTTTTAACTTTTTTCGAGGTCAAAACAAAATCATTATTTAGGACAATAAATAAGATATTAATGCATTTGAGTTTAAGCTAAATAGCTACAAATTTGAGGTCAAAACAACTTCAAAACTAACTTGTACTAGCTTTTGTAGATTAAAAGTTAAAAAAAATTGACATTGCAGTGATCCAGGGGATTTTTCTTTCGCAAAACAAACATAATCATCAAATACTCTTTCTTCTTTTCTTTTTTTTTCCCTCAAAATATTTTTCTTAAAAATATAGAAATGATAATTCAAATTCTTTTTCTTTGAGTAAAATCAATATCTCCATTATATTTGAATAGAGTCATAAAAAGGGCCACGTATTTGAGTACACACCACCAGCTGCAATGAGTGACAACCTAGAAAAAAACTAGATAAAAGACACCCAAACACACACCATTCATTTTTTCAATAAGTTTCTATCCCTACATTAGAAAAATGATACGTGTACCCGAGAATTATATTTTGAATCTATGCCAACATTTATTTTCTTAAATCTTATGCGTTAATTATGGCTTTAAGGAAATGATTTTGCTACAAAGGATTTGACTACTTTTTGCATAATTTTTGTATATGAATTTGCGTTTGTATATGATTAGTGTACAAAAGGAGACAAGGGGCAAAAGCCGTATAGAATTTTTATAGGTCATTTGCTAATAGCAAATATGTAATTTGATCTTTTGCAATGTAGCAATCAATTTTTTCGCTTGACCACTACAAATTCGATTGACAACCACATCATAATATTTCTTAAAAATTATTAATCGAAAAAATATCAATATCCATGCTCACCTAATTTTAATCAAGTTTGAATTTAAGTCTACTAGCAAAGTCACCTAAACTTAAAAATTTATTTGTTCCAAGCTAATTTTTTTAATGAAATGGAAGAATATTTTGTATGCTTTAATCGATTATTAATATTAATATGAGTTGAAAATGTGTTCATTTAAATGTACTTGAATATACAAAACATTTTGGTAAGTAATCCGATCCGGAGTTGATTAATATGAATCCAACCATCCTCGGTATTCGATTGCAAAAATTTCAAGGACATAGTGGCTATTTGAAAAAAACTTACAGTACATATTGTTTTCTGCATTTTACCTATATTTTTATGAATTCCATCTATCCGGCCGCCCTGGGAGAAAAACACGAGCCCATATACAAAACAAAAATCTTGTATCAGCACAAAACTCTACATTGCAGGGTCTAGAAATGTCTAATATATGTAACTTTATCCTTATTTCCAAAAATATTGTTTTCAATAGAACGAACACGTAAGGCACAAGCCGCAATTGAGTCATGCATGGTCCCAACTTATAGAAATTCAAGTTAGAACATTAAACACCACCAATATAAATTTCAGAAGAGGCTGAACCTGAAATAATAATTATATATATATATATATATATATTCAGTTAGATCCTGAATCTCAGTAGAGACAGAGAGAGGTGAGACTATGGGTCTTAGAGCACTGCCTTTGTCACCCTCAAACAATGGGTTATACCCTCAACTACTACTAAGCAAAAAACAGTCCAAATATGGAATTAGAAGAACAAGTAATTTGAGAGTAGTTTCAGAAAAAACAGAGGACAAGGATAAGAACAAGGAAGAAGAACCAAAGAAGAAGACTAAGCAATCCCTATTTACTAGTTTCACAGATGCTATCGATTTTGCACAAGTTCGGTCCCAGGAAGATGCAGCACTCCTGGAAGAGGCTCGAGACGCTACTCAATCCGGGGGCAAAATGAGCCGCGAACAGGTAATTTCTTCAATGTTTTTTATTTTTTTTATTTTGCATTTCTCACAAATTTATTCAAAATTTTTCATGTGCATAAGTGATAAGCATCACTAATGGATGTTGTCCAGGGAAGAACTTAAAGACTTAACGTATGCATATCAGTTTCTCTTAGCGGATTACCTAAATTTCACAAAATTATAAAGATTTTATATACATTTAACAAAATCTCAATTTGTTACACTCCATTTGTATTATATCACCTATCAAGTTCTCTGCAGTATAAAAATATTATTTTCTATACCGTACAATATTTTCTAGTTAAAATTTTGTATATACCAATAGCTAAATTTCTATGTCGTTACAGTATGGAGCTCTTCGAAGGAAGATTGGAGGGACATACAAGGATTTCTTCAAATCTTATGTTGATGGTAACCACATATTGAACTTTGGCAACAGTAGTACTAGAAAATTTCTTGATTGATTTTAATGTTTTTTTCTTAATTTTGTGATACTAAATTTAAGTTTATTTTGTGTTAAACTAGTGGATGGGGAATATGTGGAAGAAGGGTGGGTGGATAAAACCTGCAAAGTGTGCAAGAAGGATACCAAGGGTGAACCAAGGCAGGTAGACAAGTTTGGGAGATACGTTCATGTGGCTTGCTTGGAGAAATCTAAATCTGGAAATTTCTTCACCAGACTCTTCTCAGGATAATAAAAGCTACTCAAGACCTTAATTCAAAATTCTACTAGTTTTATTTTCTGAAATTCTGTCTACATTTCTGTAGTAAATACACATTGGTGTATGGTTGAATGAAGAGCTTGCTTTTGCTTTTTTAACATCTGTGTTCTGTTATGAAATGTCTATATATATACTTGATTCTATGCGATCCTACATATATTGTTTTGAGCCATATATAATTTGTTTCTGTTTGCATTTGGCGAATGGGAATTGGAGTCAAAGTGATTTGATTATATACAAGGCGTAGTTGTAAGTAAGAAGCTAGTGACATCAAACATGCCCTATGTACCTGGGACTGATGAGCTTAATTCATAATTGTGAAAAGGAGATGCAACCAATGTATTCAATATAAAACTGCACATTTAAGCAAAACTTCATCATTTATTAAGCAAATCTCACTGTCTCATTGTTTACAGCATTTGCAACGAAAACAATGCTTATCAAGCAACATAAAGTGATTATGCATAAGAATATAATCATACGGCTTTGGCCTTATTTAATTTGGTGTTCCTAATTTTGGGTATAAAACAGAAAATACAGCAGTACGAGTACATCTATTTGTTACCTGGATTCTTAGTTAACGGAAGAAAAAGGAACTTTATCACCATCCTTAAGTTCCACGGAGAGAACGAACACGATCTTGGATCAATTTCCTTTCCCAATCGGAAACACCCTCAAAAGCGTGCTCAGCAAGGCCCTCAAAAGGCTCCTTCCACTGACCGGTCTTCACCAAATCGTATGTAGCTCCTCGTATCGCTCTCTTATTCGGCCCACAAGGTCTCTTTGATGTGAGCGTCTCATAAGCCGTATTTAGCTGATACAAACAATCGACATATAGGCCATAAAAATTAGGCGCATTTCACTAGTGAATGTGGGCAAAGAGATTGGAAACAAAGACTTACATCCATATCACAAAACCAGAACATATACGTGATCGCGACAGCAGGGGCGCGCCCCAATCCTGCAGTACAATGTACATATACTTTTCCTTTTCCCTCTGAGATTGCCCATTCTAATGTTGAAACAGCTTTAGGTAATCCGTTCCTCAATGAATCAGGATCAAAATCTCTGAACTGCATATACACATTGCAATAGTTATTTCCAAGTCAAGGTACTATCATTTTCCTAACCAAGTTCAACCAAATTAGTTTTCATATCCTCAAGACCTAAACTGGAAGAGAAATTGAAATCATTTTATCTCAAAGTGAACTCTAGTTTTTCTCAAATTTGCAACCGAATATTAGATGCAACGAAGATTTTAGGTGGTGTGCAGGAACACGGAGATTTGGATTAATTACAGATATCATTATAGACAGTGTATTTAAGAGTTCATGCATATTCGAATCATATTTATGTGCAGAGGGCTTTATCAACATAGATTCAAGTCCAAATGCAACATTCTAATTTAAAACGTTTTCAAAATTGGATTTTATATAACTAATTCCCAAGATGTAAGGAATATGCAACTTTCTTCCCCCCCTGAGCCCACCATCGTTGAGAAGAGTATCCAAAGAAAAACGTTCTTATGCTTGTACCAAAGAAGGCATTCCTAATTGCATTTAGAAAAAGACTGAGACAACGATGAATAATTACCAATCAAAACACAAAAAATTCATTCTCTTTGCCCGGAAAAATAAGTGAACTTGAGGAGAATTGCTTACCGGTCTTCTCATATGACGAATATCTAGCTCACCACATCTTTTTATAATGGACTTCAAGTCTATTTCCCAATAATCAACATCTTTGTCTTGCTGCAAGTTAAGAATGTAGGCTACATTTTCTTCCTCTTTGAGATGATCAATGTCTTCGGGTTTTTGAGGTTGAGACCCCACAATTAGATTATCGGTTATCAACGTGTAGTTCATACCTGAAATCCTGAACAATCGACTTAATTAGACCACTAAAAAGACTTCATCATACTACAGTTCTTTTTCATTTTTCATGAAAAACAAGCATTTATGTTATTATCCATATGAGAAAATGCCAGCATAAATAATTATATATGTACATAGTGATGTGACAATGGTTGTCTGCAATTTTGGGTGGCTGTTCTACAATTTTGACCCATAAAGGTGTTTTCTTTCTAAAGGGGTGGATGAGTGCTTGCTAACTAGATTATGTAAATACATAATTATGTATGTGTAGCACTATTATCCCAAGTACATGCGAAGATTCGTCAAGACAAAACCAGACATTTCTCTCTCCCCATATGGCCTCGGTCATGAAAGGCAGCATATTCAAGAATCAAGATAATGATTCCACACGAAAACATATATCATACAGAAGTGAAGCAAACTACATTGTAGTGATACACAATACAGTTTTCAAAGGCGAGTGTGCGCTAATTTGGTTAGCTGGCAACTAAAAGCACAATCGCTGGCTGAATGATGCCATGTCAGCACACAATGACTTGAGCCTTCGGGAATGTAACTAGCATCATCCTTGCATAGTTACATGATCCAATTTTCTAGTTGTATAGCACTTCCCTATTTGAGCAGAAGTCAACATGAACCAGATAAGATCAATTTTCCTACAGTTGATTTTGAAAAAATCTAAAATAGATAACTAGCTGAAGTCAACCTGAACCAGAGAAGATCACCCGGGCTATTGAGTCATTGTGAACAGAAGCAAAACTACACTAAGGTGCTGCATAATACAATTTCCAAAAGGCGATTGTTACTTTTTACATGCTCGCTATCTGAATGGTGCCATCAGCGTGCAATGACATGACCTTCACGACTGGAACTAGCATTATTCTTATGAAAAAAGGGTGATCCGGTTTCAAGTTGTGCAGCACTTTCCTGTTTAGGAAGAGCACATCATTTTTTTTTTTTTTTTT
>MKEJ01040356.1:0-21117 GCA_001753735.1 Embelia ribes
CGAAAATTAACTTGGGAATTTTTGTAACGTTACAAACATAGTACAAGAAATGTTTTATAAAAGGCAATCCATACTAATACTATAATATTACATTAACCATAGTTGAAGAAATGGAATAATATTATAATATTCAATTTCTTTTAAAAACCTAGGGATGAAATTTATAAAATTTAAATTTTCAGAATTAAACTTATAAAATGTCAATTTTCAGGGAACTTTTTGATAATTTCTCTTATTTTTGTATTAATATCTTTTAATAAATTACACAAACATCGCCCATATTTATGGTACAACTAACCTCTTTTAGTTAATATATTAAATTACACTTGCACCCTCGGAAAATTAGTCATAGTATGCATTATCTGGCTATTAGCATTAACTTCCAAAATTAGGAGTATTTTTTAGGTATTGCCGTACAAACAGGTTTAGTAACATTAACACAAATAAATATTTTAGTACATTAGAAAAAAGAAATTTAGCACATTATATACTATATACTTACTTTTTAAACTTTGAAACTTGAATTACCAATTTCTCAATTTAATGTACTGAATTATATTTAGTTACATTTTTAATACACTTCCTTCAAATTATCAAAGTATTCGAAATCAACTCATAAATCAATTTCAATTTGGTAAACTTTTGTGTGAAATTTGCAACTAATGATATTTAATTTCTATTTTGCACTAGTCAGTTTCAAACAAGACTTCTTTGTCCATTAAATGCTAAGTGATGATCCTCATGGCTACAACTAAATTCTTTTTCCTATAGTTTTAATTGCAACAATAATATTTTCCAAGTTCAGAAACATAGTAGATTCAAACCACCGTGATTTCGAAATATTATATAATTTCACATTTGCATTGTTTTTCCTTATTAAAAACAATAAATTTCCATAATAGAATAAATTTTATAGAAAAGACTAATTTAACCTCAAATAAATCCCATATTCTTTACTTGATATGGTTTTTTTCATTTAAATTATACTAAATTCATAAGGATCAACAATATAACATTGTTCAAAATTAATAAAATTTTAAGAATTTTGTAATAAAGATTAATATAAAATATAATGAAAAATATAAAAAAAAGACCTAGTGCATCTTCCTGCGGTGTGGTTCCGAGGTAACAACCGAATAATCCAAAGTCCACATACATTCCAAGTGTTGAACATGCAAACTTCTATAACGTCAACCATCAACAACAAAAATAAAAATAAAAATAAAAATAGTACCCACTATTTTATTAATTATTTTTTAGCATATCACGTGCATTTGGTGTAAAATTTCTTAGAAAAAATATAACAGAAAATAAAATATTATACACGAGTCCATAATTTTTTATAGATAAATTTTTATTTCTGTCACATTTTTTTTTTTTTAGAAATTCTTATACCAACAAAACCTAAGAGCTAAATATGGGGGAAAGTTCGCTAAGAAAAGATGAAATGTTGTGTTTTGAACAAGTTGTTCATTAAATATCTATAACTTTTACCAGTTGGATTAACTTTTACCATTTTGATTAAAAAATAGGTTGATTTTGACTTTCACTTAAATTAAGAAATTTCATTACATACTAAGAGAGAAACTAATTTTATGACTAATTTTCTTATTCATTAAAAGAGATACTTTCTTGCAGATGTAAAAATATAATATTAAATTAGGATATTTTATTACAGCAAAGTCTTGTCATATTTTGTAAAAAAGAAAATGATCTATAAAATAGACGGAGGAAAATAAAAGTGAGATTATTTTTCCAGAGAGAGACAGTGTAATAAATATGAATTCAACTAAAAGAAGGGAATAATAACAAGAATTTTTTGGACTTTTTGTAAAGCTTTTATGATCTTGTTGTGACTTTATTTAGTAGGAAATTAAAGAAGGTCTAGTGAGGTCCAAATCACGTCAAAGCACCTTCCAATAGGCAATTGAGCCAATTACGACTAAACAACACTGATTTATGTATTCAGGTCCAATCGAATAGTAATTATATACGTACGTATCGAATTACATTGTCTGGTTAATAATTAGTAACATCGATTTCCTCTCTTTCCACATAAATATTGCACAATTAAATCTTTAGTGCTACCGTCATTTGTTGTTCTCAAATTTAATTTATTCACAGTTTCTTTCCATAACAATCATTTAATTCCCACTAACATTGAGAAATTTACTAAAATGGGTCAACTTCTAAAATTATTTACTAAAATAGGTGATTTTTAAAATTATTTATAAAAATGGACAATCTCTAACCAAAATACAAAAATACCCTTAGAATTGATTTGTTTATAAATTACTATTTACTATAAGAAATGAATTTATTTTAGAATACTTTTAAGTTTAAATAAGTTTAATTCAAACTTATTAATATGCTATAGAGATTATTTTTTGGAGGGATAAGTATACCATATAGATTATGTATTTATAACTAAAATGTTATACGAAAATATGTTGCTGCAACAAATTTATTTTTAATAAATTAATAATATTATTTTATTTTTTCGTATTACTTGATTGGGCTAGTTCAAATAAAATAACAAAATAAATACACTTTCAAAATTTCAGATCATCCATTATTAGTTAATTCGCAAACTATTGTTGTTTAACATTCGTACGTATGTATAATTGGAAAATTTTTTATTTTCCGAATTGATATGTAACTTACAGAAAAATTTTCATTTTTTGACACATCCCATTAAAACACGTATAACTTATATTATTTAGTCATTTTTTGATTTTAAAATTCTGAAAAAATACTTAAATTAGAAAATATTATATTTTCAAGAACTTTATAATATCAAAATATGCTATATCGAAATTTTAGTGGTAGTTTTAAGTAACATACCATATTAAATCCTTATTGAACAATATTCTTTTTCTAGATCAATATTCCACTAATTTTTTCCACACGTTATCACTCTAGTCAGACGTTGAAAGAAATATATATGTCATGTTTGTATTTGAAACTCACTATCGATTAAATATTTTGCACACACATTTGATATTAAGAATAATTACGGAAAACAATACGAAAATGTCAGTTTTTTTGGGGAAAGAAATATTTTGATCATTAAAAGAAAGAAAACCAATAATTATAACATATAAAAATTTAAAAGCAAACTATTTTGATAAATAGCTTAAAAAATAACTCAATTTATTAAATAATTTTAAAAACCGGTTCGTTTTAATAAATTTGTCCATAAAAGTCGTTCCACTGTAAGTCTTTCCTTTCTCTCAGCTTACATGAACATGAAAAAGTCTTCTCCCTCACCTCACAATCTTCTCAAGGAAGAGTCGTGTTTGAACATGACTAAACTCTCCTCGCTCTTCTTATGTACGCTTTTTACGTCGATTTTCGGTCTCTTCATCTTATGTTCTCAAAACAAGTTCAAGATTGAATCCAAACGGAGCCTTGATGACAATCAACAAAACGGTACTTTTGATTAGTTAAGCGCAAGATTTTCTGTTTTTTTTTTCATTTAAAAGTTAGTATACATTTGACAGATGAACTTTTGAGCGGAATGTTTTTACTATTTTGACATAATAGAAGTTTTTGATGTTACAAAAAAATACTCAGGACGGATACGGAAATTTAATTGAAGGGCAAAGTTCTATATATCTGTATAAAATTAAAAAATTAAAAAGTTACCATAATTTTTTTATCGTATATTTAATAAAACTTGTAATACAATCATATGTCTATTTATCTATTTAGTAATAATTAACTATAAAGTAATCAGTTTATAATTTAAAAATGAGTAATGATATTTATATCAATTACTTGTACTAACTTGAATTGTGTGTTACAGAATTAGTCATATTACTACATACTCTCCCTCTCTCCCAGATTTCTCTCTTAATGTTGTGGATGGTGTGACTAATTATGGAACACATAATTCAAATTGAAATAAGTAATTGATATAAATAATTGGTATGAATATCATTACTTTTTAAAAATTAAACTTCAATTTACTAGATAAGGGGAAAAACTTGACAATACAACTCGATATATCTATCGAATTTGAACTTAAATTTATTGTTAAAAATTACCAATAATATGATTTTAATTAAACATCTATCAAAATAGAAATACAAAAATATATTAAAATGCACTATATGTTTCTAATATATTTAATTTTTAAAGAGGAAAAATAAAAAAAAAGTTAAAAAAAAAACTAAAAAAAACAAAATATTTTCTACGAGTTAGCAATGCTCGAACCTAACACCTTGTTAAAGTGAGTATTTACCATCTTGTATAAAAAAGATCTTTTATTGGGAGCCGCAACAAAACAAAACGTACAACCCTTAATTTTATTTATTTATTTTATTTATTTAGAAATTAAATTTTCACTTTTTCAAGCAGATTATCAAGAGGTCTGTGACCTGTTTAGAGGCCGCTGGGTACCAGATAAGAAAGGTTCTTATACGAATTCGAGTTGCAAAACAATTCCTGATTCTAAAAACTGTTTCCAGAATGGGAGGCAAGACGACGGTTTTGTCAACTGGAGATGGAAACCTGACGAATGTGAGCTTCCAAGATTTGATCCCAAGATTTTTCTTACAAATTTGAGAGGAAAAAGAATGGCATTCATAGGAGACTCGGTTGCTCGGAACCACATGGAATCACTTCTTTGCCTCTTGTCCGAGGTTGGTTTTCCGCAACACTGTCAACTTGTGGTTTGACTGTGATTTCGAAAATCATTTAATGGTTCTGAATTTTCCGATACACGTTTGCCTACAAAGTGTTTAGGAAAACTTATTGTTTTCAGTCATGAACTTAAAATTAATGATTTCGTAATTGTGATTATATGTATATTTTTTTTTTTCAAGGGGAAACATTTTGTTGCATTTCCTTACGCCCAACTATAAAATAAGTTTCACATGTTATTAAAAAGAAAAAGGGTACAATGCAATGTCCCCAAGTTGTGAATTTTTATCGAATTTTGTAGGAGGAAATTCCGATAGATGTGTACAGGGACTCGGAGGACCGGTTCCGTACATGGCACTTTGCTCGCTACAATTTCACCCTCGAGATCCTGTGGTCCAAATTCCTAGTAACAGGCAAGGAAAGGTTGATCAACGGCTCAGATTCTGGCTTTTACGACCTACAACTCGACAATGTTGAAGAAACATGGTCTAAAAAACTTTCCGGTATAGATTACGCCATAATTTCAGACGTTCACTGGTTCTTCCGAAAGATTTATTTACACTGGGGGAAGAATATAATAGGTTGTGTGTATTGCGATGAGCCTAATATTACCCAAGTTAACATCAAATTCGCCCTCAAAATGTCATTTAGAGCCGCGCTAGATCATATAAATGGATGTAACCAATGCGAGAAAATTGTGACTATTGTAAGGACGTTTTCTCCCTCCCATTTCGAGCACGGGACATGGGACACCGGAGGAAGGTGCAATAGGACTAGTCCTATGGGTGAGAATGAGGCAAATTTAGATAGTTTCGAATTTGAAATTAGGGGTATTCAAGTGGAAGAAGTCGAAAGGGCTAAGAAGAAGGGGAAAAAGAGATTCGAAATTTTGGATATAACAAGGGCTATGCTTATGAGGCCCGATGGCCACCCGGGGTCATTTTGGGGTAATAAATGGATGAAAGGTTACGATGATTGCGTACACTGGTGTATGCCCGGTCCGATCGATGCTTGGAATGATTTTCTAATGGTATACATACCTTGATTTAGAGTTAGTGATTTCTTTTGCGCGACACTTTGTTTGGATACACCTTACACCTTGCACCTTGCTTGGTTGCAGTTATACGATGTAGTTTATTATTTTTTTTTTGCCTAAAAATTAGACCGTGTATGGCTACACAACTTATAAATTAAGTTTATTTATTATTTTGGCTTAAATAGTTTGAAAATTTTAAACTGTATGCATCTAATTTCTTTTTATAATATAAAATAAACTGGTTTATTCGCTTTTAAAGCTGCAACCAAATGAACCTTTAGCAATTGACTAGTATTTTTCGTTTCCTTGAGTTTTCGTGAAAACTTACCTCAAGAACTTTGGTATGAAAAAGTGGTTTTTTCTTACAAGATCTGTGCCTAATTCTCCCATTCGATCCTTAATTCAATTCAAGGTCGACAATCAAAAAGAGACTAGCAACTCGTTTTAAGTTGTTATCCTCGACAAATTTCGCTACTGAGAAAGAAGGAACATAATTGACGAGAGACAAATCATATAAAATAATATAAAAAAAAGTATCAATCTAAGACCTTCATCAAATGCCATTTCCTATTGTACGCCATAGGTTATTACAATTGAATCAGTATTTACTTTTAATATAAAGTAAAGTCAGTTACAATTTTTCCACAATTTTGAATAAACCCTTAATGCATTTATCTGTTGCAAATAAATGCATGATTGCAAATAATTAACATTTCAAATTTGTACCTCCTAATTTTTTATTAAATTAATTTATAATTGTTAATAATTGATAAAATGACACATGTCATTTGGAATTCAATTTTTTATTGTTAATAAATAAAAATGGATTCTATAAAAAAAATTGAAAATTTTATTCATATTATATAAAATAAAATTGATTAATGAAAAATTAAAAGATTCATCTATTTTAAGTGAGAATTTGTAGAGGTATAAAGATGATGTTTATACTAAAAAAAAATGAAATTTTCATTGACTATGAGAATTTATTAAGCCATAAAATTAACATTTATACTCTAAATCTACCTGCTTATAAGGAATTATATACAACATTCATTCTCTCATCTTCTTCTATATAAAAAATTTTATTTTCCTCATGTCATGTAACTAATATTCTCAATTTATAGATATGTTCACTCCAATTAAATAACAAATGGAATTTATTTATTATAAATAGATAAAATTGATTAATGAAAAATTAAAAGGTTTTGAGAATTTGTAGAGCAATAAATATAGCGTTTATACTCCGAAAAAAATAAAATAAAATTCAATTAATTAAATATGAGAATTTATTGAGTCATAAAGTTTGACATTTATACTCTAAATTTACCCGCTTATAAGAGATTACATAAGAAATTGTTAGAAGGTTCATATTATATAAAATAAAATTGATTAATTGAAAATTAAAAGATTCATCCATTGTAGGTGAAAAATTTGTAAAGCTATAAAGGTTTATGCTTCAAAAAATGAACCTTTCATAAGATGAGAATTTACTGAGTCATACAATTGGCATTTATACTCCAAATTCACTCCCTTACAAGGAATTATATACAATATTCATTGTCTCATCTTTTTTCCATATATATATTTTTATTTTCCTCATGTTTATATAAGTAATATTATGGGTTTATACTCCAAAAAAATAAAACTTCCATTCAGTAAATATATAAATTTATTGAGTCATAAAATTTGGCATTTATATTCCAAATTTACCTTTTTTTAAGAAATTACATATGACATTCATTCTCTTATCTTTCTTCCATATAAATTTTTTATTTTCGATTTATAAAGATATAAAATTGTCATTTATACTCCAAAAAAATAAAACTTCCATTCATTAAATATGAGAATTTATTGAGCCATAAAGTTTGGCATTTATACTTCAAATTTACGTGCCTTATAAGGAATTATATACAACATTCATTCTCTCATCTTTCTTCCATATAAAAAGCTTTTTTTTATTTTCCTCATGTTTATGTAACAAATATTGAATATTTATATATATGTTTATGTATAAAATATCATTTTTTGGTGATATAATATAAGTTTGTCTTTTTTGTGTTTTTTAACTTAATTGTTATTTATATAACTCTATTTGCTATGATGCTTGATCTTTTTAGGTTGGAATAATGGTTCATGGGAAAATTGATGGCAAGCTTCATGATAATATAAAATCAGGTTATAACTCATCTATATCGCTTGGTTTAGCTTTGTATTGTATTGAATAAATTAATTTGTAATACTCTAGGTTGTATAGATGCTTAGAAAATAACTATTATCATGATCATTACTTAATTGTTTATATTTTGTTTTATAGATTACAACAAATAAGGAGATTATTTAGGGACATTTAATGAGAACAATTGCAAACACAATAAAGGGAAAAGTAAGAAATTTGCTACACAATTGATTTTGAAAATAATCAAATATGGATAATAAATTTTTTATTATATTTCAAGGAAACTAAGGGGTCACAATTTTTGTTGAGTGATTAATCTATTCTTTACCATATATATATATATAACTTCAAAATCTATCTTAATATCAATTAAAAAAATTTCATTCACTTACAATAATATAAAACATATTTATTTTATCTAATTCTAATTCAGAATATATCTACATATAATCCAGCGTAACGTGCGGGTTAAAACCCTAATATCAATATATGAAAGAACCACTCTACCCACAAAGTAGCTTTAACACGGATGACTCGAACACCCAGTCAAATTTGTTCCACTTAATTCTATTTCCAGACCATCTTTCAGTTAGAAGCATTTCAAAATAAAACTAAAACTCAGACTTCTTTTAACAAGCGAAGAAAGCTCAGAGTAGTTTGAGTTCATAAGAAAGTGTTGCAAGTACACGAGGCGCTCAACTCTACCAAAAACAGAAAAAAAATAAAAATAAATTAAAGGTAGCACCATGATTAAAATAGCCTAGTAGTACCAATTTGTAGCAGCTTCCATGGGAATTAATAACCATGGATTGACAATGCCGAGCCACACCAAAAGCAAATCATTCGAAGCTTTAAATTAACACTTGAAATCATTCAAAGCTTTAAATTAAAACTATTAAAGTGTAATAATTTTGGCACCGCCAAACGATACAAACCTCAGACCAAACATAAAACATGAAAAAGTGTTTCGTCTCTTTTCAAACCCAGCTGTCAAATCAGTGACAACTTCTATCCTAAAGCATGAAAAATCATCACTTCATGAAAATCTCACACATTAAAGTAGTAAGAAATAACAGCTGAGAGCTTATCAACAGAAACCATATGAAAGGCAAAATTCATAACTCATCAATAGTATATTATGCATAGTCCAAAGTTCGGAGTATGTACACTCTACTTGACTACAAACCCCAACATATAAACATCAAGTGCGCATCGAACACAGACAGTAGGTAATTATTTACAATTAAGTCCCCCAAATTGCTAAATGGAGTTTACAGTGAGCCCATTTTTGTCAATCTCAGAAGATTGGGAATATATCACTGTTGTCATCATTCATGTCGAGATACTTGAAAGTGATGTCACCCTTCTGATCTGGGTTCTGGAAACTGGGATTTACATAGCATTTCATCTCATGGAAGAGATTCAGATTGTCTACCAGTTTGTGGAAAACATTGCATCCGCAACACTGCAACAACGCGGCGACAGTTCATGAGGGCTCTTCTACGAAATTCTTTATATTAAAAAATTTAGAGATAAAGAACATGTCGTATCTTCCAATTGCGGTAACTCAAAATGTACGGCTAATAAAAGTAATCTTTCTTGACATATTCACCGTTTCATAAAGTTAATCAAAACTTTGATGAACTTCCTACGACAGAAACACTTGGGACAGAAATTATCCATTACTTATGTTGTAAGCCTTGGTTAAACTCAAGACAGTTAAGTAGTTGAATTTTCAATCAGAATGCAACACATATTAGTTGGATTGATACTTGATATCACTTCTTTCTGGATACAAAAAGAATCTAATTTTGAAAATAAAAGCAGAATCCGTACGAAATGGACCATAAGTAAGTCCATTATATCGTGGTCTTCGGTTGTGTTAATGAACCTGAGTAATATGAAGTAAAGGCAAATATCAATATTTAATGCGTATTTTGCGGGTTAGCTAATCAGTTCTAATATATTTGTGTGCCGGTCGTTCAATTAGTGCTTTAACATAATGGATTTGATTTTACTAGTTTACAAAGATGTTTTCAATGCACATGTTATATACAAACTAAGACTCTTTCTTTAATGTATTTGGAAGCATTCATCTCAATATCCTCCATCCATACACAATATTAATTTGTGACTACCCTTCCAAATTAAAAAAAAAATCATCAATGAAGGCATTTGATGCATTAACAATAAGAAAGTTTCATTACAATAATCAAGATTAAGACAATAATTACCTGAACAAAGACGGTACCATCAGTGTAGGCATGAGGATTGATGGCGCGAGTTGTCCTCTGCCCACAAACATTGCAAGAGAAAGCGACAAGCATCCTTCGACGTGGTGATTTGGTGAAGAGTGACCATGGAAAAGTGGACACACTATCCATAATAGATCCAGGCTCAGCTCCTGCGGGAACAGGAGGGCCTTCCATCCCGGAATCCGTTGTCCAGCCTCTCACAGAAGCTGCACTCAAAACCAATCCCATCGCCGCATCCTAAAACAATTTCCCAATCAGCTCGTTAACAACAATATCCAAAGAAAAGGAAAAACATACACCTATACATAGGCAGTGGTGGATGCAAGATTCTGGAGTTCTGGTTATGCAGCAGGGGAAGGGGCTATTAGGAGAAAATAAACAACGCAACTTTGGTGTTGACAAGGGGTGGCACAACGATGAGCATCTGCATTAATTTGTTGCCGACATTTTTAATCTGCCCATTGTCATTGGTGGCAACATGCATCATATACAGGGTTGTATTGCATATTTCCGTGACTTCGGGGATTTCTTGAATTCAAGCAAAGAAAGAGAATATTTATAAAGCTGATGAGGCCAATGCATAACTCCTAATAAATCTCCAATTACTGAAAAATATATAATGATATTTTCGTATTGACACATGGTGCCACCAATAGTGCAGATTAAGTATGTACGGTAATGTATTGTCCACAATTTTAATCCGGCCTGCTAGTGGTACCTCACAGCATATGCAAGGCTGCACTGTATATTTTCGTCACCCTTGGGGATTTTCTAAATTAATGTGAAGGAAATAAAACCTTTTGAATTTTGATGGGGCCCACACACAACTCCTAATTAACAATCGATTAATCATAGGGATTCATTAAATATTGAAAAACTCCGGGAGTCATTACATCTTCCCCGTTATTAGCTTTTCTGGCCCGCCCGAGCCTGGGAAGAATTAATGTTGATTCGAACTCATATATTCAAGAATTTAGAAGCGTGCATTTCTACTTGTCTTGTCATTGGACAATTCCCTCGGTTTCACATGTAGAAAGAAAATGAATAAACTCGTCTAAAGAGAAGTATAATTTCGAATCACTTACACAAGTAAAGCAGAAAAAGAACTAATGACGCAAACCAACAAAATAAATGTGCTCTGAGGTGTTTTTGTTTTCCATTTTTCATTTGGATATCTAATAAATAGTGGAAAACACAAAATGAAATTACTTTCAGATAAACAATCTAACAGCATTCAAATTTCAAAGGTGCTTCTTAATATTAATTTAATATCTGTTTTAAAAACTATGTCAAAAGTTGAACAGTTTTTCTTTTCTAGAAATTAATTTCTCATATGAGAAACAATTGCTACAGTGAATATCTGGGTCAATAAATCTACTTTTACTCCTTTTTTCCAAGAATTGGAATTCTGAGTTGTCTAACTCAGTTTCCTATTTCTCTCAATGGTGTATCTAATGCTATTAATCTTCCTAAACAATAAAGAATTTGCCACAGTTATTCTCTTGAACAGTCTTTCTCGTCTAGAAATTAATTTCTAAGATGAGAAAAAATTCCTACAGTGATATCTGTGTAAATAAATCTACTTTTACTCTTTTTTTCCAAAAATTGGAATTCTGAGGGGAGAAAGCAAAATTTTAATTCTTAGGAAGAGTGATTCTCTTGAAATAAGGTATTCATGCTCTAATTTAGAGTGTGAGCTATTCGATTAAAATTTAGGATTGTCTAACTCAGTTTCCTATCTCAGTTTCCTATTTCTCTCAATGGTGTATCTAATGCTATTAATCTTCCTAAACAATAAAGAATTTGCCACAGTTATTCTCTTGAACAGTCTTTCTCGTCTAGAAATTAATTTCTAAGATGATATCTGTGTAAATAAATCTACTTTTACTCTTTTTTTCCAAAAATTGGAATTCTGAGGGGAGAAAGCAAAGTTTTAATTCTTAGGAAGAGTGATTCTCTTGAAATAAGGTATTCATGCTCTAATTTAGAGTGTGAGCTATTCGATTAAAATTTAGGATTGGAAATGCATAATCTGCAGGAATGCCCTAAAACCCAATTTAGCAAAAATCAGAATAAGCCAAAATAAGAACATTCACACCAGTCTCTCATTTGATTTCCCAAATGAAAATTCTGTCATTCATAATTTCTCTATTAAAAAAATAAAAATTTCCAACCAAACTATAAATCCTAGTTAAAGATTATAAAAAACATATTTTTTATATTTTATTATTATATATATACATATATATATATATATATATCCTCCCTACTCTAAAAAGGAAATTCTACCCAGTTGTTTCAGTCTTTTTTCTTTCCAGAATTACCCCTCCGTTTAATTGAAATTACGGCTCTTTACGATTCTGTGTACTTTACCTATTCCCTCTGCCTTGGGTTTCATAAACATCTAAAACCTTTCGCTTCCCTTATCTACAGCGTCCCAACTTCCCTTCTCTACATTCTATCTCTCTTATCTCCTCCAATCTTCTAATTTTGTCGACTATGTATCTGTAAGTTTCTTTACCTACATTTCTCCCTCAAATTCGTTTTCATTTTCTTAGGGCTTATTTCACTGTGGCTTTAAGGAAAAACATTCGCCCAACCATTGGCCACTTGCCAATGATACCTGCAATACCCATGGATTTTTCCTACACCTACCGTACCTCAACTCGTGGTATATACTCTACTAAATCAACACTTATCTTCTCCAATTTTAGTATTCTAGAGCTAACATAATGGCAAATGTTTTGTTTGTTGATGCTATAAGCTATTAATTCCTCTGAATTTTTCAATTTAATAGGTGTTTTTGGTTTGTGAGTAATTTTAGAAAATATCTAGATTTGGGAACATGATTATCATGTAAAATGTCAACGTACTTTACTTCAATTTGGATTGTAGAAGTGTTAGTTACAAAATTGGAGTGCTATAAAATATAAAAAATTTTGAGCATTTTAATTTGGGCCGAAAAAGCGGAAGTCACAAAACTGCAACACCTTGACAGTCTGAATTTCATTAAATAGATTGTTTTTAATAATTGTATTCTTAAAAATACGGAACCAAAATGGTGGAAACAGAATTGAGTTGATGCATTTTGAGAATGCTCCTTGCTGTTATAACATGTGAAATTTACACTCTACTAACATTTCCATCCCTCTTGTACTAAATTAGGGCTAAGTTTCCTTCTAGATAGGTTATTCTTTTGGTTAGACCTCTATTGGCCTTTTGTAATGCACAAGGCTTAATTACCTTGAAAGCTATGTAAAAACATGTGTCCTTGCATCTTAATAATATTAATAAGAAAATTAGTTCGGTGATAAACTTGGAAATTAAGCACTACTTTTAATAAAAAACTTTGAACACTACAATTAACTTTTTGCCAGGTACAGAAAGTGAAAACTAAGGAAGATAGGCTAATTGTTAAGACGTCTTTTTAGCTTCTATATAGATTCTAGCGTGCTACCTATACAGTAGAATTACGACGAACCTTGATGATGAATGCTATCATTCTATTCGAAAAATTGTTGCAGTTAAGTATTCTTTTGACAATTTTTTTTCTTCGTTTTGGTGCATTTTATTAGAGTGCGAAAACTTAAGTTTTTAAAAAGAGGCTTAAACCATTTTTAACTACTATATAATAATAATATTAATAACTTTTTCAACTTATGCAGAGTGGACACATCGACATGTAGCTCTATTTGTTCATGCTCAGAGCCATATCTTAAGCTCTTTCATGAGGGTAACTTTTAAAAGACATGGATGACATGTCTTCTTTATAGGTGAGTAATTTATTCGGTTTTTTGATTCCTAATGACATGGCACTTATTTCATCCAGCTCTGTTATATTGGTCGTTGAACCATCGAGGCAAGGCAAAGGTTCGGTGGATGTCTTACGAAAATAACCCTTTCAAATGTTGATCAACTATTTTTCAAGTGTTCAAATCCCAAAGTATTTTGATTAGAGTTCTCAAATGATGATGGAAGGAAAAAGTACTCCAAGTCCATCTTTGTGTCAAACTGCAAAGGAATGTATTTACTTGTTCTAGCCTCCAAACTCAATTGTCTTAATATCTGCTTCTTTTTGCATTCTTGTATTTTCTCTTTAATATGACTCATGTTATTTGTACTTTTAACTTCAATGTGTAGATGTCCATTACGCGGCTTCAACTTTCTTTTCTTGTTCCTTTTCCCCCATTTGTGCATGTTTGCTATCTTGCAAAAGCAAAACTTCTTTTCCAGGATATTTTGTCATCCTTGTGTGTTTTATCTATTTTTACAGGAGCGATCAAAAGGAAGTGCAGTATTATCTAACGTTGTCTCTCAAGAAGGTAAGAATGTTATTATAATTAGTTTGAGATTAAATAGTAGGAGTTTTTATATAGAAAAAGCACTTCTCAGGGATTTTCAATTCCTAAGTTATCGAATTTGTAGATAATATATATAGAAAAATTCACTTTTTAGGGTCGAAAAATTTGTTTTTGCTTCAGCTTGGATCACTTGAACACCACCAATCTCCTTCGCTTTCCAATAGTCACCATTCTGGTGAATCATCCATACTTCTTAAAATAATAATTTTCTTTTATGACAAGTTGAATTAGGTGTAATGAATTTGTCGTTTGCATGAATGAAATTAGGAGTACTCCATGTACTATTCTATGAAGTAAGTAACTATCTTATGCCATGAGGTGGAGACGGGACCAATACTAGAGTTATTCAACTACTTAAACTCTAAGGTTAACAGTGTCTTTAGATGTTGTGTCCGATAAGGAAAAGCATTTGGGAGTATATGATGTGGTGCTTATATTTAGTTTTGACTCACAAGAGTAGTAGTGCTAATACGTTGATGGGGCCAATTAAGAAAATGTTCATTTCTGTTTCTATTAGTCCCAAATGTTCTGTAACTCATTCAAATATTTTGACCGTTGCTTATCGAAAATTTCCAGTGGCTCATCGTGTGGTTAAAAGGCCTCTATTAGTTCGTTGGTTGGCCCCCCCCTTTTGGCAGAGTAAAGCTAAGCGTGGATGGTTCCTCATTTGGGAACCCAAGAATGGCTGGCTTTGGGGGTTCTATTAAAGATCATAATAGCTCTTTAATTGTGGACTTCTCAGGTTCTATCGGTTTTTCTACTAATGCAGAAGCTGAAGTTAAAAACTCCCCTAAGTGGGCTTCTGATTTGTTTTCAACTTGGTTTCAACAATATTTTAGAAGAGATTGATTCTCAAATGATTGTTAACTGGTGGCTTAAGGTGGCCTCTCCCCCTTTAAAATTTATGGATGCGTGGTCTGACATACAAAAATTGATGAATTTTCCTGGCTTGAGCCTGTGTCATGTGTACAGGAAGTAGAATTCGTTAGCCGGCTGTTTTGCTAAATTGGCAGCTCATGGGTCTGAAGTGTTGCTGCCTCATGTTTATGCTTGCTATGTCCTAGATAAAATGGCTACACCCAGTTTTCATTTTAAGTAGTTTTTTATTTGCTTTTTGAAAGTCATAGCAATTTTCTTTGCCGGGGTTATTCCTAATCTAAGTTTTAACTTCTTAAGTTGGAAATAAATATATTGAGAGTACCACCTCTTTTTGAAAAAAATAAAAAAGAAAATGGTTATTTCATTTGGTGGGTAATCATGCCTTATATCAGTTGTCTGATATGGCTATAGAGAAAAATGACCATTTTCTAAATGATGAAGATGCATTTTCAAGTTATTTTATGGACTTGCGTTGTTTTCTTTACCGTTTTGTTATATATTAATATCATTTAGCCTTATTTTTACTTTGTTGCTCTTCTTTATGTCTCATTGGTGTTTTCTCAGTGTAGAATTGGAATTAGAGGAAAAACTAGACTACAATGACTTGTGCAATGCAGTCAAGATGGAAGAGTTATACTATAATTTTTTATTTATTTTCAAATAGCCTTAGTTCTACATTTTTTTGGTATAATTAGTTTTACATTTTTTGTATTTATGTTTACATCGTACATTTTCTTCCTTTATTTGTTTTATGTTAAAATACACGGATTTTAATTCTGAAACTTCAAAGTGGCATTGAAGATATTTGGAGTTGGTGCGTAACTTTTTGAGATTTATGTTGTTTAGTTACAATCAATTTTCCCCCCTCCAACTACATTCATGCCATTAATAATAAATTTCTATCAGGAGATTTCACACGCATGCTTAGTGATTTTTTCGATCTTATTGTGAAACTGCAACATTATAGAAGACATGAACATTAACATCTATACTTGATTTTATCAAGAAATCTTAAAAAGGGATCTCAGCTATTCTCATACAATGTGAAGCTGAAAATTACATAAACTAAAGTTTAAACAAATTAATTAGGTTTCGCTTCCACTTTGTTGAGGAATGCTAGTATTTTAGAATATAAATTACAAAGCTTATGAACGAATTTACCTTAGAGAGAGTTTGATCGCTGAAGATGGGGACGAGACCCGACTCTTCGGATACGGATCGGAGATCCGAATCGTTTCCATTACCTGACCCGACCCAACCCAAAAAATGGAACCGCTAAATAAGGAATAAAAAATTTACAGATAATCAGAGAGAGAGAGAGAGAGAGCTTACTCTTGGAGGAGACGGGGCAACGGCGGAACCTTCTAGAAGTGGGTTTATAGAGAGAAGGAGAGATGATCGTCGCTGTGGAGGTGAGAGCTTCCATTGCTCCGGACTGTATATACTTCTTTCTCCTTCTTTCTTTCTTTCTTTGTGTTTAATTTGTGAAAAAAGGATGTTATTTATGAATGTATGCAAGTGTTTTATGTGTGTATTTTGACTTTTTACATATCCGAAAATTATTGCTCAAGTATTTTCTTATTTTAGAAGTTCAATAATTGTAAAATTTAGTATATTATGACCTAAATAATTAAGAGGAAAAGAGTAATGCAAGATTTAAAATGGGTAAATTTCGTCTTTTATGTTAATTGAGATTTTGAAAATATACTTTTTCATTTATCAAAAAAGGCTCAAACTACGTGCCGATCAAATTGCACCAAAAATTTGTAGGCAGACAAAATATTTTTATAATTCAGCGTCACGCCTTCATTACGACTTAAGTGTTACGAGTGTATAGTTTATACACTAAAAACTCGCACAAGGATGAATACATCGTGGAGAAATTTACCAAAATGTGTTATTTTCTAAAATCATTTACCAAAATGGGTCAAAAAGATAAAAATACTCCTATAAATTGATTTGTTTGTAAATTACCCCTCACTATAAACTATAAATTAAACATAAGTTTAAGTTGAAATGAGTTTAATTCGAACTTGTTAATATAATATAGATATTATTTTTTTGGGATTTGTATAATATTAAGATTATTTATTTTAAATTAAAATGTTACAAGAAAATATGTTGCAGCAACCATTGCATTCTGAATAAATCATTAATATTAAAGTTCACCAAATATTGTAAAAGTGTTGGGATTATATAGCCTTAATGTATATATTGTACACTAATTCCCATTGCCGCATATCAACTCCGCACTGAGTTGGCAGGGAGTCGCAGGAGGGCAACCTCCCTGCCCATAAGGTGGGGGTTCAGAGGAATGCCTCCGAGGCATTTTTTTTTTTTTTTTATGTTTTGGATATTTCACATATTTATTTATTTAGGGTCATGACCCTGGTATAAATATATATATTTTGTAATTGTAATCATATCTCTCATATAATAAAGCACTCTTAGCTAGAGCCCCTTCAAATATGGGCATATTAATTAATTGGGTCAACAAATCTCTATGTCATATTTATTTCTCGTTCTTTGATTTTTTATACGAGTATATAATTTTGCAAGAAATGGTAGAAGGATGTGTAGTGTTGTTGGGAAAAAAAAAAAAAAGCTTAAAAACTTGGAAACTTTTCCAAATTTACTCGACAACTTGAAAAAAACAGTGATGTATACAGATTTTGCAAATAGAGTCTCAGCTCTTAAATTCTATACTTTTTCCGTTTGACTTTACTGGGCTAATTCAAACAAAAAAATAAAATAAATATACTTTTGGAATTTCAGATTATCCATTATTATTTAATTCATAAATTATTGTTGTTTAATATCCATGCGGACATATAATTACAAAAAAAATCATTTTCTGAATTGACATCTATCCTACTCATTTTTTGAAACATACCGTTAAAACATGTATAATTCAAATTATTTAGTTATTTTTTCGTTTTAAACATTCGGAAAAATACTTTTATAGCATAAAATATTACATTTTCTGAAATTTTATAATATAAAAATATATTATATTGAATTTTTAGTACGAAATTTTAAGTAATATATTATATTAAATTAGTCCATATTGAACAATATTTATTTTCTCATTCTATAGTTACTAATTTTCCTCATACATCTCCCCACTTAAACTTGAAAAAAAAAATCATATCATGTTTGTATTTGGAACTCACTATTTATTAAATATTGTGTATACACATTGATCGCAATACGCATCAAGATTTGATATCAATAATAGATACAGAGACTAATACAAAAAATATGTTAGTTTTTGGAAAAATGAAAATTTATTCATTAAAATAAAGATAAAAAGTAATTCATATATCAACAGTTAAAAGTGGCCATTTTGATAAAAAGTATAAAAAGTGATAAATTTTGATAAATAATTTATAAAAACTAATTCATTTTGATAAATTACTTTGGAATCATGCAAAGAATAATTTTTTAATGGGCCGGCCATAATATAATAATATTATTGTTTTGGGTCCTTCAAAAATAGATTAACAAGTTTTGGGGTTGATGGAAGGGATTTCAGTCTTTGATTTAGGAAGTTACAGATGCAGTCCCATTTGGTACATAAGGAATATAAGTGATTTTTTGTTTTTCTTTCTTTTTTCCTAAATAAGGGCTATGATAAGCAAGTTATCATTATGGGAATTATTAATCTGTATCAGGTGATTTTTATTTGACGATTGGAATATATATCCAAAATCGACTAATAATTACCAACATGGTAATATTATCTGTGATGACCTTTTTAAAAAAAAAATAGGAACCATACATCTAATCTAACCACATAATTTTTAAATATAATTACCCATATGTGTATCATTTTTCTTTAATTTTAGTCTTTGAATAATAATATTTGTCCTAATTTTGCTATTGTTATTAAATATTATATACTTTCACTTCATAAACTTTACATATTATGCACTTTTTAGTCCTAAATATCATGTATTGTGTATCTTTGGTTCTTAAATTCTAAGAGAATTAACAACTCATTTTTTATTTTATTTCTAAATTTTGCTTTCTAAAAACCAAAATTTCATACAAAATATCAATGGATGATACCACACTTTCTATACATTAAAAAATATAAGGGTAAATTACACTTCTGCCATGAGGTTTTTGATAATTTCAATAAATACCCAAAAGTCTCTGAAATTACACTATCCCCCTAAGGATCTATGTCCATTGCACTTTAATCACAAATTTTCAGTGGCAAAAATAAATTAAAATTATTTCTCAATAGTAACTCAAGAAATTACTAAAATATCCCTTAAATAGGACCCTTTATATAATCATTTCTTATAATTTGTTAAATAAATCCATAGTATAAGTAATATAATACACTTTTTTTAAAGATTTGATGATTTTTATGTATTATATAAGCTTGTAAATTAATAAAATAACGTAGAAAATAAGGGTAATATCTTCATTATACATAAAAACCGAAATTGAATTATAAATTGGAGGCAAAGTGTAATTTTCAATACCTCAGGTGGTAAATTGTAATAATCAAAAACCTCATTGGCGGAAAATTGTAATTTGTCCAAAATATAAACATACAAAAATAATAAATTTTGAAAAAATAATTTTCCAATATATCAAGTATTTGTTTTATATTGGTGCCAAAAAAATTATTTTTCAATTGACAAATTGTGAAGAAAGTTATTATAACATTTTTAAAAGTCTTTCTGAAAATGGAAAGATTGATGGAAAATATTCGTCGTCCCAATTTCCCATTTGACAAATCAAAAAGAGGGAACCTTTAGAAAGATAGTTGTGAATGCCCAGTGACACAAATTCTTGACTAAAAATACGAGGGTTTTTGACTGGTAATTATTATTTTCTCCATCCTAAAAAAATTATCTTGCATTGAAAAGTTAAAATTTTCACAATAAAATCAATGAATGAGCTCAAAATTTTTAAATAATTTTTAAGTTTACAAATTTGTCCCTAATAAATAGTATGATAATTGTCAAAATACATTTTAATATGAAGGGGTAATTTAAAAAATTTTAAATTTTCTTTAACTTATTTTTAGAAAGTGAATAATTTTTGAATGGACTAATATAGAAATGTGGATAATTATTTTGGAAGTATTAATCTTCTTCCCTTATATATCCAAAATTTTGGATAAAATCTAATTGGGTCCATAAACTCTAATATTTCATTTACTTCGAAACTTGGCCCTGTTTCTTTGCTCGTAATAGCTTAGCATCCTTGTATAGCTCGTTGCCTGGCCTTTCTTTGTTTTGTTTTCATTTTTATTTTGCCTTTTGATTTTATTATAACCAAACAAAATCAAATTAAACCGCTTATTAGTCGTTAGTTTGATTTTTTATTTTTTTCTTTTATTGTCCGGACCAAACCGCAAACATCTCGAACTCTTTGTAGCTTGGTTGCTTTTGATGCAGTTAACTACACTTTTATTTACAAAAGAAAATTGTTCCCTCCCCCTTGTAGGATATCTCATGGACAATAATTACAAATGAAATACTAAGAAGAAAAATAAACTCAAAAGAACTAATGAAATTGCTATTGTAATTTGACCCAAGTTTCTCATCAAGAAAATTATCATAATGTCAATAGGGTTTATTATGTAGTGCCTCAAGAACAAAAGCAGCCAATATTTCATAGCTATTTGTAACATCCTAGAAAATTTCAATATATTTTTATTTAATTTATACATATATATTATTATATTTAAATACAATGACATGCATCTTGTGGAGACGTATAAAATTTGGAGGCGTATTG
>MKEJ01040357.1:0-13397 GCA_001753735.1 Embelia ribes
TTCGAGTATTGAGATGACACCATTCAAGGCATTGTATGGGTGGTCGTATAGATCACCGATATGTTAGATGGAATTAGAACAGTAGTTATTATTAGGGTCGGATGTTGTTTAGCAAATGTCGGAAGTGGTGAATGTGATTAGACAGATATTAGTAACAGCACAGAGTCGTCACCGATAAAAAAAGGCGTCCATTGTCCTTTGAAGGGGGAGATCACGTGTTCCTTAAGATCTTGCCTTGGAAAGAGGTGATATGATTCGGAAAGAAGGGTAAATTATCATTGAGGTTTGTTGGCCCTTTTCAGATTATCAGAAAGGTTGGGAAGTTGGCCTATGGTTTGGCTTTACCGCCACAACTAGATATGTTCATCCAGTTTTTCACGTGTCGATGTTACTAAAATATGAGCCAGATCGCCCTTACGTGATTGATCATTCTAATTTGACGGTGGAAGAAGATGTGACATTTGAGATTTAACTAGTGAGTATTTTGGATCGTCGGGAGAAAGTTTTATGCGGGAAAGTGATTCCCTTGGTTTATGTGCTTTGGAAGTATCACGGGGTTGAATAACATACTTGGGAACGTAAAGGGGACATGCGAAACAAATTCCAGACATTGTTATCAGGTCTGACTTAAACTTCGGAAATGAAATTTCTTTTTGGGGGGGAATAACTGTAAGACCTTATAAGTTAGGGGACTAAAATAAAAATAAAAATTGGGGGACTATAGTATAAATAACTTTCAATGCATTTTTACGGGTAAGTTTGAAAGTGACATAAGTTGTGACTTTCATATATGTTTGTTGGTCATTTCACATCTAACAAAAACTAAACACAACAAAAGGAGCGGTGAGAGTGTTAGTTTCATTTCGGAGTCAAATCCGAGCTTTCCGGGAGGAGATTTTGCCAGTTTGGTGCTACAACTTTGGATTCGGAATTCCCGAATCATTCTCGCCAATTCGCCTCAAGTAATCTTATCTTTTCTCGATGTTGTTCTTGTATATGATTCCTAGATTTATCCCATTTATATTTAGTGGATGAATTATTGATTCTGATCTCATTTTTATGAGAATTCTCATTTGTTTTTCTAAATAATACTTGTGTTCGAATAGCCACTTCTGGCAACTTTTTCGAGACTTCTAAGCTACCGCTAGATCTTTGAATTTAGGTACGGTCTAGAATTTGAATCATATGCTATTGAACTAATGAATAAAATGTTAGTTTTGAGGTTGTTAAAATTGATTAAAAACTTATATAAATTCGAAGTTGAATTTCTGTCATCTCTGAAAATTTGGGGCAATTAAAGTATTTTGGCCACTGATTTGACCAATATATAGTTCAAATTAAATTATGATCAGAGCATGAAAGTTGTATATAATTAAGATATATTTCTAACTATAAAGTTTGGGCTTAAAAGAAGTTACGGTTTAAGAAATATGACTAAAATATGAAGCTACTGTTAGTCTATTATTGCTGTGATTTGAACGTTTTGGGCTATATTTTGATCCCTCTACGTTTTATATTAAATTTTTCTCAAACCATGAAAGTTGTAGATAATTGAGATATATTTCTAACTGTAAAGTTTGAGCTTAAAAGAAGTTACTGTTTGAGAAATATGGCCAAATTATCGAGCTATTGTCAATCTATCATTGCTGCGATCTAAACATTTTGAGCTCTAGTATGACCCATCTACGATTTGTATTAAATTTTTCTCAAAATATGAAAGTTATATATAAATGCAATATACTTATAAATATAAAGTTTAGATTCAAATGGAGTTACGGTTTATGAGATATGGTCAAAATACCGAACTGTCAACCCTTGGACAGATTTGAAAATTTGTTTCAAAATAATATAAAATTGAATAAAAATAATGTAATAGACATAAATTTGAGTCTAAATAGACATGATAATATTGTAGAATTATTGAACACAAATATGTTGTTGAAAGATAACTTACTTAATCATAAAATTAGATTAAGTTATAATTGATTGGAATTTGAATTCGTTATAGGCATAAATTGATATAGTAGACTTATGGATGCCCAAAGACTACAATCTAGTCAGTAGTTATTTTATTCTTGGATGCTTGGGGACCAAGAATTCACTTTGTCATTTAGACCTTGGATGCCCGAGGACCAAGGTATAGATTTTGGATACCCGAGCACCAAAATTTTATCGTGAGAATAACAAAGACTCCCTACGGTCACTTTACGGGTAAAGTTAGGGAAAGTTCGATAGATTCTTTTTAGTAATCATTTATTTTTATTGATTCATATATTATATTTTATTTATATACATGTGTAGTTGATATTGGTTTCATCAGCATGATTTATATTCCTTTTTCGATACATCGTTTATTGTATAATTATTAGTTCGGTAGATTGGACACATATTTTTTATCATATCTGCTTGGTTATTTCTCCACTATTGTTCACCTTAAAATGCCAAACAGAACCGGGAGCTAGAAACCAAGGATCTTGAATTAGGACAGGTTTGAGCTCATTTGAGAATGGTCATAACACACTTATCTTTAAGTTGTATTTGTATTTTCATTTCCAAATATTTTTATTTGTATTTGTATTCGTATTCATGTGTTGCACGGCCATAAAATATGGTAATAAGACCGTTTGAGTCGTAATTATGTATTCCAGATTGGAATGTGAAACTTGTTGTATGACACTACTATTGTTTAGAATATCAGGGTGTTACATATATTTCGAATGGGTAGATGTTGTCATTTTCATTTTCTTATTCATCCTATATATATGTTGTTTATTTTTCTCTGGTTCTTTTATGTTATCTCGCAGTCCTGGGCGTATGAGTGTTCTGGGAGTATGACAGGTGTATCAAAGCTAACTGGGTTATGAAAATCTAGGCACTTTTGGGCAGAGTCTACATTTGGATATTAGAAGGGTAGTAGTCATATTTTGGAGATATAACATAATCACTTATGTGTTTTATGCTTTGTTATACTTTGGTTAGTTATAATGTGAAACATTATGATATTGGAAGTTCAATATATATGCTTAGTTATATATATATTTATGTATTGACATTTTTCCTTATTGTTCGTCTTTGATGTGAAGTTCAATAGCAAAAGGAAGAGGTAGACGTGGAGGTGATAAATGTAGAGCTCGAGAAAGAATGGCTACTTAGGGAAAGGGTGGTCGTACTGAGTCTCATGTTAAGGACAAGGTGCAACCTATGCACACTCATGCCTAAACAATGGTGGATGTCGAAGAAGAAGAAGACATCCCTATGCTAGAGGAGACCTCGAAAGAGGAGAGCGTAGATATTAGGGGAGAGGCTACTGATACTCAACCCTGAGTTCTATAACAAGCTCAACCTCAACCAGGAGTCGATATGTCCAGAGCAATGGAGGAGGCCTTCGATAGGTTAGCACAGATTCCGAGAGGGAATGGAGGAGATACTCGAGCTTCTTCGGCCCCAGAGGCATTTCCATATGATGGTTCCTCCTACTTTCCAAGGACATCTAGAACTATTAGTGGCGAAGAATGGTTAGAGAACTGTGGAGCGGATCTTCAATTCGCTTCATATGGTGGAAGATGATTTAAAGATGGTGACCACTCCATTTTATCTATGAATGAGGGTGGAAAAATGGTGAAGGAGTTAGAAGAGTGTTTTTGGGCAAGTAAACATCCGTGGAATGCTTTCCATGATTTGTTCTTGGAAGAATTTTTTCTCTATACTCTTCGGGAGGGGAAACGAGACAAATTTGTGAACTTGAAGCAGAATAACCTGAGCGTACATGAGTACCAGATGCAGTTCATGAGTTTAACTTGCCATGCGCTGGACTTGGTATTTACGGAGCGGCTTCGGTGTCGTCGGTTTGTACATGGCTTACGTCCATCTATCTATATTCTCGTTGTCGCGGGATTTCATGACTCATACAAATGTTGTGTTAGCACAATAATGAAATGGAAGCAGGATTTTAAGTGAAGAAATGCCTTATAGAAGCTTGGCCTAAAAAATTTTCAAGGTAATATTCGGGTTCCCAATCTATTTAGGCATCGCAGTTTAATTAAAAAAATCAAGGCAGTTGGAGTATTAGCGGCGCTAGTAGTAGTGGTGGTGGAAATAGGGGAAGGAAGAGATCGAAGAATGTATTTTTTTTGTCTTCACAATCTGGAGTGCAACCGATGGTAGCTAAGTCGACAAATTTGGGATCGACTATTCAGAGTAGTAGTTGTTACAACTGTCGTTGGTAGGACCATATTGCTAGAAATTGTACTAATCTGGGTGTATGTCATTTATGCAAGGTAGTTGGACATGTTCAGGCGGTTTGTCCTTTGGACTTTTGTCGCAGGTCCGGCAATAAGGGGCATAGGCAGAATAAGTACCCGGTGAGTTTCCCTATTTCAGCTGGTCCTAAGGGATAGCCACCTTCTTCATCTTTAGAGGTAGCTCTCAGGAAACCTCATACTATACCGTTGTTGTCATTCCGTCTAGGTGGTAGTAGTCATGGAGGACTTCAACAAGGTCAAACATCTCAGACTCGTGCATTTGCTATGCCTCAGGCATCGGAGGCAGTTGAGCCTTCCATTGTTCGAAGTATATTTTCTTTCTTATCCACTTGGGCTTATGCATTATTTGACATGGTTGTATCATGTACTTTTATCGCATCTCGCTTTGTTAGGATACTAGATTTGCCTCTATCCAATTTAGATGAGCCCATCTTTGTTGACACTTCGGAAGGGGGGATTATACATATAGATAGTATATGTCGAAGGTGTGAAATGATTATCGTTGATCATATTTTTGAATATAATTTTATTATTTTTGATATGTTGGGGTTTGACATGATTATTGGTATTAATATGCTTGCACATTTTCATGCCATATTTGACCATGAATGGAGGATAGTTTTTTTGAAAACTTCAAAGGGGATTGATGTCATTTTTAAAAGGGATAGTCCTACTCTACTTCCTTATAATCGTTGTCATACTCGTACTGGTTTAACTACTATGTTGGCTAGTCTTTCTTTATCAGATGATATGAATTCGGGGGTTGAATTTCCTTCTGTTGTATGTGAATTCGCAGATGTGTTTCCTGAGGATCTTAGCAAACTTCCTCCTGAACGAGAAGTAGAGTTTGTATAGATTTGGTACCGGGGACACAACCAATTTGTATCGCACCATACTGTTTAGCTCCAGCAGAGCTGGATGCATTATGATTCCAAATCGATGATCTTAAACGGAAAGACTTCATTAGTCCTAGTACTTTACCTTGGGGCGCACTGGCCTTATCTGTGCCGAAGAAAGACAGTTTGATGCGGATGTGCATCAACTACCATAAGCTGAACCAAGTAAAAATTACAAACAAGTATCCCTTACCTTGCATTGATGATCTATTTGACCAATTGAAGGCTTCAAAATTCTTTTTGAAGATTGATCTATATACGGGATATCACCAGGTATGGGTTTGGAAGGAGGATATACCAAAGATAGCTTTTCGTACTCGGTATGGGCACTATGAATTTCTTTAATGCCGTTCAATAGTATAAATGCTCCAGCACTGTTCATAGACTTAATAAACTGCATCTTTCATCCTTATCTTAATCAATTTATAGTTGTCTTGGAGGAGGCTCATCGCGAGCATCTTTAGATTATTCTTACCATACTTCAGAAACATCGTCTTTATACCAAATTTTCAAAATGTGAATTTTGGTTGTCAAAAGTCTATTTTCAAAATTGAGGCCATTTCTAATTAGGAGCAACCTAAATCCGTATTCAAGATTCGAAGCTTCTTGGGGCTCACGGGGTATTATCGGAGATTCATTCGAAACTTTTCTCATTTAGTGGGTCTGTTGGCTAAGCTTACTCATAAGCAGATGAAATTCTATAGGGATTCGAAGTGCGAAGAAGCTTTTTTTCAGTTGAAGAATTAGTTGACTTTGGTTCCATTTCTCATTATTCTAGAAAGGGGAATCAGTTATACAATGTACTGTGACGCGTACAAGGAAGGATTGGGTTACATTTTAATGCAAATAAGGAAAGTAGTTGTGTATGCTTCAAAATAGCTCAAGGTGCATGAAAAAAATTATCTTACGTTCAATTTAAAGCTTGGAGCGGTAGTATTTGCGCTTAAATATTGGCGACATTACTTATACAGAGAGAAGTTCGAAGTATTTTCGGACCATAAGTCTTTAAAGTACATCTTCACTCAAAAGGGACTTAATTATGTGTCAGAGGATGTGGGTTGAGTATTTGGAATAATATAACTTTGACTTGGAATATCATCCTGGGAAGGCTAATGTCGTAACCTATGATTTGAGCTACAAGACTTGTTGGACAGTCGCGTGCCTTGCCATGAGTGAATGGGAAATGCTCCAAGTGCTAAATGAGTTCGGGTTGGACTTTGTTGAGGGGAAGTGTGAATTTACTTTGTTTACTATTGTTTCTCAACTGACTTTGATCACTCGAGTGATTTATGCACAAAGTAGCGACGAAGAATCGGAGGCTTACAGAGTTCACATTCTGAGCGAGTATGGTCTTGATCATTGGAGTAGGGTGGAGGATGGTGGCTTGCGATTTATAAGTCATTTATTTGTTCCCGAATTGATTTGAAATGAAGTTCTACTTGAATAACATCATTCTTAATTGGCAGTTCATCCGGGTGGTACCAAGATATACTCATCAATTCTGGTGGCTTGGTATGAAAAAGGATGTGGCTGAATTTGTATCAAGATGCCTTACTTATCAGCAAGTGAATGCTCAACATAAGCATCCTGGGGGACTGCTTCAGCCATTACCTGTTCCCGAGTGGAAGTGGAAAAGGATAACGATGGACTTTGTTATTAGTTTATCGAGATCAAGAAGGGGTAATGACGCGATTTGGGTGGTTGTTAATCATATAACGAAATTCACACATTTTCTTCCGATTCGACAATAGATTCAGTTGAGAAACTATGTTAAAAGTACATCGATGAGGTTGTTTGTATTCACGGGATTCTAGTGTCAAATGTTTTAGACTGTGATCCTCATTTTATATCTCCAAGAGGCATTGAGGACGAAGCTTTCATTGAGTACGACCTTTTATTCACAGACAACTAGCCAGACTGAGTAGAAGGTGGATGGGAGGATTATGTTAGCCTTATTGAATTTGCTTACAATAATAACTTTTATGTGAGTATTGGAATGGTGCCTTTTGAGGCGTTATATAGTTGTCCTTGCCATTCTCCTATTTGTTGGGCGGAGGTCAGAAATAAAGCATTACTGGGTCCTGAGTTGGTTCAGGAAACAACTCGGAACATTCGGCTAATCAAGCAGCGTTTGGAGAAGGCTTAGAGTAGGCATAAAAGTTATGACGATAATTGTAGACGACCATTGGCTTTTGTAGTGGGCGAGCATGTATTTCTAAAAGTTTCCCCTTGGAAAGGCATTATGAGTTTCAGGAAGAAACATAAGCTCTCCTCATTTTATTGGTCCTTTTCTAATCTTGGAGGCAGTTGGAGAGGTGGCATATCATCTTGCGTTACCACTGCAACTTTCAGGGGTTCATCCTATCTTCTATGTTTCTATACTTTGGAAGTACATATGGGATCCATCTCACGTTATCGATTTCAATGATTTTCATGTAGAAGAAGATGTTTCCTCTGAGGTCGCCCAATTTAAATTTTGGATTTGAATGAGAAATATCTTCACGGGCGTTCCATTTAGTTGGTGAAGGTGTTATGGAAATATCATTATAGCGATGAGGCTACTTGGGAATACAAGGAGGAAATTCAAGCAAAGTATTCAGAGCTGCTTGCCGATACGGGTTCTTTGCTTATTCTATCGTTTATACTAATTTTAGGGAAGAAATGTCCTAACAGGGGGAGGATGTAATGCCTTGGAATTTGGTATAAGTTTTTTGCATTAATAAATGATGTAGTTTATCTTTATGAATGTATTTGTAGTCTTATTGAATCTTATTCGTTGTTTTTGAATATCGAGGTGGAGGTTTTTGGAGGTTTGGTGTTGGTTGCAATTTTGTTTCTAAGCCTAAGTGTCGGTACACAGGGGGTATGTACCGGTACACAGAGAGTATTAGTATCCAGAGGTTCGGTACCGGTACATAGCCTTTTCATTTACTTAAAATTCACTGGAAGCCGTCACATAGAAGTGTGTACCGGTACACACTGAGTACCTTTAGAAAATACTTCTATACTGGTACACCCAGTCAGTGTAGAAAGGTCGTAGGCCTATTACTTTTTGGCTTTTAACACCTCTTTCTTCTCATTTTTCTTTTATTTTCGGAAACGTTGAATAGAGAGAGAGTGGAGGGTTAAGAGCCATAAAATTTCTCGAAAATGATCCATCTATCTCGAAAGTTGGCCCAGAGATAAAAAATAGATTTTTCGAGTCATGGAAATGAGAAGTACGTTTTGATCCTAATTTCGTCTTCTCTTTCGCTTGTTTTATTTTCTCGTTTTCCATATCCTTTCAGGTTCGAGAAAATAAAGTTTATATAAGTGTTTCTTATATCAAATAGGTGTTTTTCTTGGCTGGGTTCATCTCATTTTGGGGGCCAAATCTAGATCAAACTTGAGACAGAGTATTTTGGAGGTTTTCGGGGGATTTCATTTGGCTTTGGGTTTCGGGTGGCTTTGAGTCTTCAACATTTCCTTGTCACTATCGCGAGGCCTACGTGTTGAGATAATTTCGTCGATTTTCAATCTCTTTTCCGTTTCTCAATTTTTGTGTCGAACTAAACGTTGATATTAAAGTTGTTCATTCTCATTTTTATGCTTCGTAGTCTATTTCATTATGTAGGCTCATCGTATTTCGGGAGTTATTGCTAGGTGATTTGGGAGGAGTCGTTTGGGGGATTTTCAAGAGGAATTCATATTCGTTGTTCGGCGTTCAATTCGAGGGTTTTCGGAGGGTATTGGAGGCTACCATACTAAGGTACAAGCAAATAATTAACTTTAAATGTCATATATCGATATTTATAATATGTTTATTTGTTATTGTTGAATTCATATAATGTATAGTATATTATATATGAATTCTATTTGGTGGCATTAATTCCTTAATGTAATTATCATAACATACTAATATTTATGATTTATCATATTATTGGCAGATATATATATATATGTCATACTTATTATTAGTATATCATTTACATTTCGGGGGTATATCGTAGCATATCATTATGTGGCATTGTATTCATGTTTTCAAATGAAAACTTTCGATTAAAAACGTTTTGGAGAAAAACCTTATTTTTGAAGAAATAAATTACATGATCAAATTCCCTTTTCATACCCTAAATCAATCTAACCCCCAAAATCCAAAATTTCACAAAAACTCTAATTGATCTAACTAAACCCAATTTTTTCACTTTGTTTCTTTTACCAAAGTTTTTTGTACACTTCTTCCTCTACTTCTACGTCATATTTGTTTTGTTGTTTGAAAAAATTTATCGAGATGTCGTCTTACCACAAGACTGTCGCTCCTCACAAGAGGCATTACAAAATTCACCGCGCTCAAGATGAAGCAGGCCCAACGAACACCCCATCACCATCTCTAGAACCCAAGGACCCCATTGCTCACGAAGCAGTTTCCCCTCCCGCGGCCCCGCTCACTCATTTTGGTCCTTGCTTTCACTCTGCCACTCATTAGGATATAATTATAATATATATAATCGCGCTGTCATTCCTCCATATTTTCATGAAAAATCTATTGTAATAGTTATGCAAAATTTTCTAAAAATGTTAATAAATAAAAAGATATTTCTCATCAAAATTCTTAAATGAGAAATGAAATAAAAACAAGATCATACATCTAAAAACAATGCCGTAATACCATTAGGGTAATGAAACTAGCAATTTTATAATTAAATTTTTTACCGTGCAAACGAGAAAAGAATTGCAACAAAATCTTACATTTTAAAAACCAAACCCTCGTGAAAGCGGAAGTAAATATCTCAATCAAAACCCCAAATATCTATATACACAGTTGTTCTTCTCATTTTCAAACTCTTTCTTCTAGGTTTTTCTTTTGGGATTTATATATTATATCACTCATATTCGGCCCTCTTCCGGCAATTGGCGACTGCAGTTTGGAGATATTTATAGAGAGAAAGAGTCTGAAAATGGCTGCTGCAATTTTCGCCTCAAGATATTCTCGCGGTAAGTAATGATTTTGTCTTCTTTTTAATGCTCATGTCTCTTAATTTTATGCGAATTTGTATTTGTCTGCGTAAATTGATTTGCATCCTTGGTTGTTGGTATGAATGGGAAGAGAGAGATAGAGATATGAGCTTTTACACCAGCATATACTTTTTAATTATGGCTTTCTTTGAAGCAAATTTTCTTGTTGTCCATTTCCAGACTTTCTATATAATAAATCTTCTTTTTTATATATATATATAATCACCTATACAATAAATCTATTAATTTATAAAAATTGAATATATTTTAAAAAACGTTTCTCAAATATGTTGGTTTGTTTTTATATTTTGGCAGGAAAATTTATTTTTTTGATAGAAAAAGTGTAAATTGTGATTTTCTCATTGAAGAAAGTCACTCTTTCAATTTCTAGTTCCTGGAATTTGAATGCTGGCTTTGTCTTATTTCCGCTTTCCATTTCTCATTTGAGAAAGAGAAACAGCAGATAGAAAGTCCGGTGTGAATGCTCTTTGAAATAGGACTTGTATAATGTTGGTAATTTCGATCTTGCAAGTTTCCGACTGATCACGGCCTAAAGATAATAAATGGGGTTGATGTGTTCCTTAATCATGGATTTGCACATTACATCAAGTCTGACAGTATACAACATAGTGTTTAACAAATCGTAAATCCTAATCTCACTTTACCGAAGCAATCTTTGAGGGTAACAGTGCTCAACAATTACTTACTCCAATCAACTTAACAGACACATAGTTTAGCAAATTGACACGTATTAGAGAAAGTTTTTTTAACGAAGTCATTGGCGATTCAGAATGAGCATAGAATCAACCAATTTGCATAACGAAGTCATTGGCGATTCAGAATGAGCATAGAATGAACCAATTTGCATGCGGCACATAATTATTAAATTTTTGGTAGTGAAGGTCGTAGTTAGAATGAAATTCAGATATCCTAGAAATCGTAAATGAATTGTTGTTTAATTGTTCTGGACTAAAAACAGCCCTACATTGTTCATCACTGGCTCGAATTGGAGTTTGTATGTGACACAAATCGAAGAGCTACGAACATTTTTTTTCCTTGCAATAGTCCTTAAGCTTCATGATAATTTGGTCCCTTAGTTGTTGCATGCTCAATTTCCGGCATAGACCATCAGAGAATGTCTCCGTACTCGTGTATAGCCCCCTCAGTAGTAAGTTCTTCTATTGTTATTTGACATGGTGAAAACCGATTGCATGATATGCAGAACTCATAGAAAGTATCAAGAAACTGTTTGACCCCCTCATTCAGGTCATGATTTCTTCTCTCAATAACCGAAGAAATCAACTATTGATACTTTTTGGTGAGTTCTGCGTTTGGCATAAGTAGTTTTCACTGGGTTAAACAACGGAAGAACTTACTACCGAGTAGGCTATACATAAAAGAAGAGAATTTTCTGATAGTCTACGCCGGAGATTAAGCATGCAATAAGTGAGGGACAAAGTTTATCGTGAAGCTTGAGGGCTACTGCAAGAAAGCAAAAGTTTCATAGCTCTTTGATTTGCATTAGACTTAAACTCCAATTCAAGTAACTGATGAATAATGTTGCACAATTTCTTATTCAGAACAATTTACGGTATATATTTTCGATTTCTAGGTATCTGTGTTTCTTCCCAATTGCAACCTTCACTACCAACAATTTTGTGTTTCTCTGGATGCAAATTGGTACCTGATATGTTTTCTACTAAATCGCTAGCTAAGAGAACTTTCTCTCGTTTGTATCAGTTTTCTAGACTTTTTTATTTGTTAGGTTAATTGAAATTACTCCCTTTTTGAGCATTGTTAGCCTTATAGATTGCTCGGGCTAATTGAGGCTAAGATTGAGGATCAGAAAACTGTTGAAAACTTTGTTGTAAGCCGTTGACATGATGGGAGAGGTGTTAATGTTGCGAATTCCCTAAAATGCGAAATCGCGATTACGGAAATACCTTGTCTTCATTCATTCTCTTCTGCGGTGGTTGGTCTCAAACTTGAAAGATTGAAATTCCCAACTTAATACATGTCAATTATATAGGTTGGATAGATAGTAGAACGATGGGACAGGTCACATCCATCTGATTTACAACAATTCATTGATTTTGGGTTTCCTTCCATTTTTTGTGCTATGCCAAAGTGTAATGGAGAACTAGTTTTCGGAAACATAACCCTTACATTAGGCTTTCTTTTTGAAACTAATTATGGCATAATGTACACATTTAGATACAAATGGTAATTTGAGTTATTGCGTAGGGAAGAGGTTGAACCCTGATCATTTTCTTTTGGTCTGGACATCTAAAGATTAGTTTTCTGCGCTTGAATTCACGAGCAGTTTGAATTTGTTCACGATCATTAACAAAGCCTGTATACTTTTGTATGTGATTTCGCTCAACAACTTGTTTGGTTGAGCACTGAAAAACAGGGCTTCATATTTCCTAGCTTGGGTCGCATTCAATTCAATTTTGTTATCTGTTTTTCTCGATATTTATGTTGATTTGGAGTTTGTTTGTACCATCGTTAATAATGTATGTCTGTTTGAACTTTGAAGTTTTGTTAGCTTAGGAGTATCTGTAAAATGTTTTTAAAAATTCTCTCACAACTCATTGGTGTAATAGTTGTGAATGATGTGGCATGCAAGATCCGTTGCCATTTAAACATGGGCATAAATATAAATGAGATCAAATTGTATTCTGTATTATAAACTTTGTATCAATTTATCCAGGGGTTACTCTGCTTCAAAAAATCTAATCTGAAAATGCAGTCTCTTTTTCGCTTAGTATTTGGACAGGATCTTGTGGCTATTCTGAAATTGATCACATAGGAGAGCTGAGGATGCTTTCTAAGGGGTTAGTCTCGGAATTAACCATAGAGGGATCTGATAAAGATGTAGGGGTGTCAGATTTATTTAATTTCTTCAGATATTGACCGCTAGATCAAGGCAGAAAAAATTTCTTTCATTTATATTTTATTGAAGTCTTTCTCTAATAAGTTGATATTATTGAAGTCATTAGGATATGATTATATTTTGGACCAGTTGGAAGTCGTCTGGACCGTGTCAAACGATCTAACAGAGGATTTTGAGATCTCTAAAGAAGTACAAAAGATTGACATTATTAGCCTTATTGTTGAATCATGAATGTTGGAAAAATTATTAGGAAGTCATTAGAAAGTAGCATATGACTCAATCGGTCAACAAACGGTATATAACTGAGAATGTAGCCAAATGGTAGAGCGATCACACCAAGTCTATACA
>MKEJ01040367.1:0-13566 GCA_001753735.1 Embelia ribes
AGAAGAGATAAAACTTGGTAGTGTGCATGGTGTTGGGATGGTGAAGTATGCCAGGAATCGTGTTATGCCTGTTTTTTCTCTGTCTGAAATTCTATAGCAAGAGATGGATGAAACATGGAGAAAAGGGAGGTTTTGATAGAGGAAAAATATAGAATCGGTATATCTCATGAAAGCATGATTTTCAAACTGTAATCTGGAACAAATATGTTTTTGTAGAATCATGCTTATCGTTGCACCTCATCTTATCATTCTCATCGTCATTGGCATGTCAGTCATTGATTATGATGCTCGGACCTCTCTACTACAAGTTTCTATTTATAATCTTGAGAAGGTCTAAATATATGTATTAGAACCAAAACAAGAAATTTGTAATATGTGCTTGTGCATTTGTTTTCACTTTGTGGTTTTACTTCCTTTAATCTCATTCCTTTACTCTTATCAGTCGGATGTTTACTTTGAAGGGCATTTGTTGTCGTTGGGAATGTGTCCACCTCAAGACATGATTTTTTTGCCGTCGATTCTTCTCAATTATTGAAAACATTGGTTTGCTTTATCAGAATCATTGAAAGTAAGAATGAAGTATTGACCTGTTTGACCCTTTTCTCAGCTAGAGTTATTGTGGACCGCGAGACTTCAAGGTCCAGAGGATTTGGTTTTGTTACCTTCACTAGCGCTGAGGAGGCTTCTGCTGCTATCCAGGCTTTGGATCAACAGGTAGGTTTTGTTACTCTACGCTGGTATGTTTGGCAATTGTGTGCTTCAATATTCTGAACGAACAACAATCTGCTAGCAAAGAGAAGTAAGCTGAAGGTGGAATTGTAAATAGCATCAGTTCAATGTTTAAGCTGTTACGAGGTTATGTTTAGTAAACAACAGCCCATTTGTGGCAGTACATTGTAGTCGTGCAGATTTCCTTTTGTAGTTGGTGAAAAAGGAAATCAAGGAAAACATGGACTCAACCTTTAAGTTCCCAGCCAACATCTCGCTACTTTTTGCTTGTTTAGTATTGATTTAACTTTTCCATAGTGTCTATAACTTCAAAAATTTGGTAATTGATTCCTCATTCGATTTTTATTTATTCCAGGAATTACATGGACGTAGGGTGAGGGTGAATTATGCAAATGAGAGACCGCGAACTGGAGGCTTCGGAGGTGGCGGTTATGGTGGAGGTGGCGGTTATGGTGGTGACAACCAAGGTGGGGACAACTACAGCCAAGGTGGTGGCAGCTATAGCCAAGGTGGTGGAAATTACAACCAAGGTGTCGGCAACTTTGGTGACAGTGGGTCAGGTGGAGACTTCGGGACTGGGAACCAAGGTTTTGGTATTTCTGGAGGTGGCGGTGGTGCAGATAGCGTCGCAAGCAGTGATGCAGGAGATAACATGAGCTTTGGAAACACTAGTGGATTTGATGGAGAAAATGCTCCTGGGGCTTTTGACCAAGATGGTTCGAATGAGGACAACCTTAGGGATGACGAAGATGAGCCTGGTGACTATGCGAAACGAGCCTGAATAGTGTTGCATTCAGTGATCTTCTGTCATTGAATATATGCGAATTTGTTTAGTGTCTTTCGGTTCTCTTTTATTTTTCTGCAGCCCCTCCCTGTTCTCCCAACATAAACTGATTTGTGAAGTTGGTACTGGATTTTTATTTGTAATCTGGAGTTTCTTGGAATTCTATGTAATGAGATTTCATTTACTTTTGACATAATGGTGAGAATGAGGAATTGCTAATTCTTGGTGGTGAAGAATGGCAACAGGTTCTTGTTTGTTGTGCTGGAAAAGTTCCGAGTCAGCGAGTCTCATTGCCTGCCTAGCACTACCGCTCGAGAAGTTCTGCCCATCATATTAGGACCGTTTATTTAAAAATCAAAGTTTGAGATTAGATAAAAAATTTTAAATTTAAATTTTGTACACGATCCATTTATTTAATTTCAACTGCTGATTTAAAAATCGGCAGTCCAGATGCGTTAGGCATGGTCTGGCTAACACCACTACTGGCAGACTCTCCCTCATTTCCTAATTTCTTGAGATTTAGAACCTAGATTTTAACTAATTTATACTTCGCTGGAAATCCAACTCTCGATGACTAGGCCCAAGCTTGATTCGAATTTCATAGGAGCCAATCTTGAGCTTTATCCACATGCTCATATAGTATAAGCTCAGAAGCAGCTACAGGTTGCTCATCGATTGTTTATTCTTCTGAAAGGGCCCATTCACTCGTCGCATAAGGAAAAGAGTGAAAAAGCGAAATAAAAGAAAACAAGGTAGGACTCGCACAGTTACATACATACTGGTTTGGGGAAACAGACAGTTTCATCGTTGCTGAGATTATGAAAGAACAACTAGCCAACAAGCTTGCTCAACCTCCTTTCGGGACTCTTGGCAATGGATAATTGATTATTGAGAAGACACATCATTTGTGTATCTTGCATAATAAAAGCAAACTTGGCCTAATATTGAAGGAATTTACAACATCATACTAAGCTAAAGCTGTTAGACCAGAAATGAAATCGCAAAGAAAGGGAAAATAAAAGTTATGCAGGGGTAAAAGGGCTTTCTAGGGAATTTAAGATTTGAAGAGTAGCCTTCTTTATAGTATCTATTGTTACAAGTCCTATTGATAAGCCTGAATCCGCACCGATTCACATCTATTTAGTAATAAATCAGCTAGCTTAAGTATATAAATCATAAATGCATACACGTTACAAGAGATTATATAGAACAGGAGTGACAATGAAACTGTTCTGAGGAACAACTTGGAGAAATCCACAAGCACGATCAATTATTATTGATTTTTGCAGAGTTCTTACATTTCTATTTAACATCAAGGAACAACAATAAATAAAAGTCAGAATTAAAACAATTTCGGTGCCCAGCGGGAGCAAAAATCAAGCAAAAATAAAGATCTATAAAATGCTGAGGCATTCAGTTATACCAAAGAATTGATAAGAGTGCTGAAATTGAAAACAAGCCAATCAGCATTTGCTGCAACAGCTTCCCGGAGTTGAACTCCACCGTAACAAATAAATAAGTCAGCACCTCCAGGTTTACGAGCCTGAGAAATAAGAGAAAATAGTAGAAGTGCAATCAATATAAATTTCACACTAAGAATCACAACTATTATGTCCCTGATCCTACTAATTTATTTATTTATTTTTAGTTTTTGAAGACTGATCCTACAACTTATTGGTAAGTTATTTCTTAGTCACCTACAAATCTCAACTTTCCCGTCATATCTAATCCTGTAAATGTGGAGATGTTTCTTGGACTATTTTTCATCTGGCACGCGGGCTTATCTCTTCATAGGTGTGTGTAGAGTCCTTGTTAATGCTGTTAAACAGCTATAATCTCGGAAGGAGTTGAACAAAATCCTTTTAGGCAGACTAACGTAAAAGTATGGACATCAAGATGTAATTCTTCAGATGGTGACAAATACTGAGGATAAATGCAATTGAAAACCACGACAAACAGAAAACTCGAAATAGGAAGTACAAACTGAAAGAGAGAACAGGCGAGTGATGATACATGTCAAACAAGATCATCAGCCTTTAACATATAAAGCACATGCATTACTTCCATAAAGAAGACCCAGTGTAAATACGAATATGTTAAAGGTCAAATTTCCTCACCTCAAGGTCAGTTGCACCATCCCCAATCATGACTAATTTATTATACCCTCGAGCCTGTAAATTTGGACCACATTCTCAGTCAATAGATTCAGGGGAAAAAACAAGAAGAATAATCGATAGCCAGATATACTGACCTTTCTTATCTGCTGAACTGCAGTGGGCTTTCCCCCGCTCCTTGAAGTAGGTTCATTTGCATCAAAGCCCGTAAATTCCCCATGATCTCCAAATAATAGTTGATTGGCAAAAATATTTTCAGGTGGAATACCCAATTTTGCGGCAACAGGCTTGAAGGGACCAATTAGGTAAATGATTTAAAAAACAAACAAGAAGAATAATGCGTGATTCCAAGACATAGTTCAGATGATCCTGATAAACTGTATACTATGTTCTTTTGCAAGCTTTCCGGGCTACTGATTCAGGTCATGCTCATACACTTACATAGCAGACAAGAGTAATTACATATAGCTGTACGTCCCACAGAAAATGCCCCCTTTTGCTTCTATTTAACTCTTTCTGTATGCTTGACAAATTCTCTTTACATATGCTCATGTATAACAAGAACAAGAGAAATCAAATATGGAGTTCCATTGTATAGAAAACATACATTGATCATTTGACGAAAGCCCCCAGAAATCAGATAAACAGCAGTATTTTTAGCCTTGAGATGCTTGACTAACTCATATATGCCAGGAGAAAGTCTACATATCAGAGAGTATGAATGAGAAGCCATTACCTATACTTGGCAGCCATCTTGATCCATGGATGTCAGTAAACAGGGGAAATTTGTAACATGTTCCACCAGTGTTTACTCACATATGGACCAATTGAGTTGGCAGACCTTTATCTCTCTATGCATTTTACAAATTCAAGACATTTCAGTCCTCTGGTTTTCAAATTTAGTCACCAGAAGGTAAACATGGAACAGCCCACAGTAGGCTTAACCAAAAACTGTACAAAATGAAAGTCATGACACGAGAAAGAAAAAAAGAACACATACGTTTCCATGCCCAAGGGGAAAATGAGAAATGTAAACCTCTATACCTTGGGGGCCTTTTCTCAAGAAAATCCTGGACCTGAGAGAGGGAAGGCTTAAATAGAGATAATCTGGCAGCCAAAGCCTCCTCAAAAGGAACTGAGCCACCCATTGCCCTGCAAGGCGAGATATAAGAACCTTTGGCATCAATCATACCTAAAAATAAGTTCAAAAGAGTAGGGACATCGCACCTTGCAGTCCATTCTGCAACAGCTTTTCCAGCACCACAAAATTCTGCCAGCTCATCAATACCCTCATCCACACACACTGTGCTATCAACATCAAAGCACACAGCATCTGCATTTCTCCAAATCTCAAGCACCTCTGCAAATTACAGATACTCTCAACGACAATAGCACTACAAGTATATACAAGAGAGGAAGTCCGTCAGCATGATAACAGAAATAAGAATTGACACATTTATGAAGAATCTAAATTCCTTCATATTATGACAAATCTTTTAAATGGTAGTCTTAAGATATTATCAAATGAAGATGGCTTGTTATTTAGCATCTTATTATCATTCTTTTGAAATTGATAGTGGTGATGTTTAACTTGAATTTATAGAGGTTAGGGTCATGCATGCCTCAATTGTAACATGTAGATCATGGTTTGCCCCCTTGGAAATAGCCTCTCTAGAATAAGAGTAAGGTTACATACATCATCCCCTCTCCAAACCCCGTAACACGGGTGCTTTGTGCATGAGCTATATATATATATATAATTGCATTCTCAATCAAAACCTTTGGATGGTAGTGTGTTGTCAAGGCGCTCTGCAGTTGAAGCTTCCAGAGGTTCAAGTGAAGCAGCTGAAGAATTCGGCGGTTTTGGATGTGCCATTGCTCTGAATGGACTTATCTTCACTCCTTTATCTAGCCGTAGAGTAAATGCTGGTATGAGAGAAGACTGATACCGCCTATTATGATAAAAACGAATAGGGTTGACTCTTGCGCTTATCAACCCTTCCATCAAAAAACCTGTAGCTAACAAATTACATTAGCATCTTTATTAAAGACTTTATAGCTCAAGTAATCAGATGTTATATCACCAACTTTTAAAAAAAAATAAAGTTAAGGTACGCACTGGCTGCGAGAAGAATTGACCAAATAAAAAGTGACACAAAAGAATGCCATAGAAATTTGTGTTCATATATCTTGCTAGTGGAATATACAGGATCAACAACAGGAACAAAGTCCCAACAACGAGTATGCAAACACATAACATGAGATAAAACTGACTCAGGTCCACATACATGGATCACTTATTCCAATGCTGTTTCTACTATGGGCATCTAATAACATGACAATGATGCTGGAATGCATTTCATACGGCAAGGATTCAAAACCAAAAGCATGCAAAAACACACAAACATAAGCACATTCAACAGAAAATACATAGATCCATAACCAAACTTTGCCCATACGAACAAGTGAATGCTGCTCAGGCAAAGGAAATAAAGCTGGGAAACATTCAGAATCTGATCTAACAAACCTATAAATATTATGCATACAATCATATAAAAGTGGAAAAAACGTGAAAAATACTTAAAAAATACATAATTGAGGGCATCAAGTAAACCCAATATCCAATCCAATAACAGGTTTTTTTCCACAGCATAAATTCATGGGTTCTAGCCTTGCACAAATAAAACAGCCACTGCCCCTGAAATTTGTCACGCATCCCCATAATCATGATTAAAAGTTATATTTCAAATAAAAATTTACTTTTTGATGAGTAAATATTAGAAAATGGAAGTATGTAAAGTGTTCTTCTTTGAACTGTTTCACGGAGAGATAGAGAGAGAGAGAGAGAGAAAAGACAGCCCAACCCCGGTCCAGTCCGGCTAGATCGGCTACGGCCAAGAGCCACTCAGGCTGGGCTGGGCTGGGCCCTGTCACCACCCCGCCCCTTCTCCGGCCAGATCTCGCCAGCCAAAGGCCCGATCAAGTTGGTCCAGACCGGATCTCGTCATGTTTCGGCCAGGCTAGTGCCAATCCGGTTAGTTCTGGCCGATTTGGCCTTCCCCTTCTCTTTCCGGCTAAGCCTTGATCTTTCTCGTCCCCACCTTTGAACCTAAGCCATCGCGGATTGGCGACCTTAGATGACGCCATTAAGTCGACTTCTTGTTGCCGCCTCCTCATTGACATTTGTGGATGCTACTGTGATGTCGGCAAATAGTAACGGGGTGGGGGACTGCTATTTAAGCCAAACCTCCTCCCCTTTTTTTTCTCGAATTTTATGTTGATTGGTGGGTCTCAGTAGACCAACATGTTACTTCGTCCGAATGAGTTTTTATCTGTTTGTACCCACGTCATACTGAAATGTGAATTGATAGTTGTAGCATATCTGGTGGAATCCACCTTCATTCTATTGGTAGGCGTAGATAGTTTAGTGTATGAGTTTATAACCATTCTACGTTATTACTCAGTTAGGGGTTTCATAGACCTAACTCTTGATAATCTAGATTTTTTTTGCATTGCTCTTCACGTTTTCCCTTCTCAAGGCCATGGTGGTCGAACTTGGCCACTAACCCTGGATAAGAGTAATTGGGCTTGGATATCAAGTAGTGGATACTGGATAGGATAAACTATCAATTATCTGGTGAGTTTTAAGACTATTGGTGGTGGATGCAAAGATTTTTATCCGGGAATAGAGTTTGTATTTAAGCTCTATTTATGTTGCGACTTAATTGATTCAACTTATTACGTGTTTTTTTGTGCATTTCTAGCTTGTATAATATATTAATTGTTTATGTATTTTGTATCAGGCTAATTAATGTTTTACTATATATTTTTAGTTTAGCTTTGTATATTCATTAATTATGTAATTCGTGCTATATCTATAGCGTTGTAGCTCCTTCTAGAGCGAGTTGTAGTGTTGGCTGGACAGATGTCGCCTTATACTTTACTATAATTTTTTTTTGGAATTAATAAAGTTGAAACTTTAAAAAAATATATTTTTTAATTGCTTGGAGTAATTCGATAAATAACACAAAGTTGTGCTTTTAAATTTTTTTTTAACTGTTTTTATAAATTAATTCTAAACTGGCTGTGCTATCTAATATTTTATAAATAAACTTATGCTACCTCAAATATCAAATTAAAAGTGGCCAGATTGGTTTTCCAATTGTTGGAATTGGGGTAGGACCATAGTTGCCAAAGTTGGAACCGGAAGCAGCAATCACAAGAAGAAACGGATGCGAGAATCGTATGCCAAAAATATTAGGGAAATAGGAAACATGAATAAGATTTTGAATCTTTTTGGATATGGTTATATAACATGTGGAAAACGTATGCAAAATACGTGATTTTTTAATTCGACATTTAGATTTGTAAGTACTATAATAATTGTACTTTTATATTAAAATTCAATTCTTTATATAAATAAGATAATAACAAATCAAAATAATAGAAGCGAAAAAATTATTTAATTCTAGAAGTGTAAAAAAATCAATTCCCATAATATTGTTATTGATTTTTATTTATTTTCTTAGTAAATGATAGCCAATAAGTTTCTTATAAGTTTTCAATCGTTTCCTTTTAGTTTCTCAATCGTTTCCAGAACATTTCTCAATCATTTCCCATAACGTTTTTCAGTCGTTTCATTTGAGTTTTATATACATATCTCCAATCATTTCTCAAGCATTTCTTGATCATTTCCTACGCACTTCCTCCTAAAATTTTTCAGCATTTCATACCCATACCGGAAATGCTATTTTGGGAAAACGCAATTCCCACCCAAAATCCGCATTTCCGGTAACTACTGTAGGACTATGACCCGACCATGTCGTCCATGTGGCTTAGACTCAATTAATTTGGATTTATTTTTCTATTTATTATAACTAATTAGATAATTATATTCTTATTCTAATTAATGGTGCTCATCAATATATATCTTTGTTATATGATTCTCAAAAATAAAAATAAAGAATAGCTTGGCTATATAAAAGGCAACAGGGGGTCCGGGGTAATAGATGAACTTAGAAGAGTTAATGTTAGCCTCTTCTAATTATCTCTGAAAAAAAACAAAAGTGTTGAGCAGATATTTAGGTTGTGGATTCCAGTGGGTGTTGTTCTAGTAACTTACTTTTTCAGGGATAGTTCATATTCTTCCGGTACTACGTATGATTTAATCTTTATTTGATCTAGTATGTATAAATCACTTTCACTTTACATTTTTATACATCGATATTTATCTGTAAAAACTTACACTAGCATCACAGCCATCTCATGGTTATTATCATATATGTATCCAATGAATTCACAAAATAAAAAAAAAAATTACTAAAAAAAATAATAAACTATGAGAATTTTTTCTATCATGCGTAGCTGTTGCTGCCTCTTCAGATGAATTGTGTGTGCAACTTATAAGTTAATTTAAGAACTCATTCAGTGCGTGTGATTTATGACACAGCATAAGTGATAACTTATTTATAAAGAACAACGAAATAAGATTTGGTTTTATCAGGTATGAACTCTATTCTTAACAATTTTATGGTTGAACCACCAAAATTGAGTTTTGTTTTTGGTTGGAAATATTTTGGAACATATGGTACATGAATTGGTGGGAAAATTACGCACATTTTCATGTGAACTAGATTAGTGAGAATGCAAAAAAATAGCGGAAACGATACACACATTAATTTGATAATGTAGTTTGGCTAATTGTGCCTACATCTTCGAATCTGCTGCAGGACGTTTTTACTAATGAGAGAAAATATACAAAGTGTTTACAACACTCACAACCCACACCCAAATATACCCAAGAATTTTCTTCCCAAATTCTTTCACAATTTTTTTTCTCTCTCAAGCTTTTCCCTTAAACTCTCTCTTATTCTCTCATATTTGGGATACATTACAAATGAACCAAAAGGGGGTTTATATAGGCTTCACAAAGACATGGGTTAGGAAGGAAATTAGGCAATAATTGCCTAAGTTAGGTTGCCTAATTTTGGGCAAGAAATTAGGTAGCATTGCCTAAGTTAGATTCATTCCTTTACTCATTTCCTTAACAATCTCCCATTTGAAAATTGATTTTAATCTATCTTCACACGTCAATCTATGCAGTAGATCATTCCGGTCTTGTTAATCTTGCAGGCCAACTAAAATTGAATACAACTTCAGTTTATTGATAGCCATCGTCTTTGTCAATATATCCGCTGGATTCTTGCTTCTCTGGATCTTCTCCAGTATTAACACTTCATCTTCCAATAAAGATCTGATGAAATGATAACGAAGTCCAATATGCTTGGTTTTGGAATGAAATGTTGAATTCTTTGCCAATTGTATCACGCTCTGACTATCATTGTACAAAACATTCTATTCCTATTCGAATCCCAACTCAGTTGAATTCTTTGCCAATTGTATCATGCTCTGACTATCATTGTGCAAAACATTCTATTCCTATTCGAATCCCAACTCAGTTAACAAACCTTGAAGCCATATCATCTCTTTACTAGCTTCAATCACTGCTACACACTCAGCTTCTATAGCGGATAGAATGACAATTTTTTGTAACTACGACATCCAACTAACTGTTGTATTTCCAACAGTAAATATATAGCCGGTGGTGTTTTTCCGAAGATCGACTTCACATTCAAAGTCAGCATCTACATAGCCTTGTACTTTTAACTCACTCTTACCAAAGTACAAACACTTCTCTGTCGTGCCTTGCAGATAGCTCAAAATCCATTTTACTACTTTCCAATGAGCTTTCCTTGGATTTGACATAAATTTGCTAACAACTCCCACTGCATGGCCAATATCTGGTCTCGTACAGACCATCGTGTACATCAAACTCCCAATGGCTGAGGAATAAGGAACCTTAGCTATGAAATTTCTCTCTTCCTCCGTCTGAGGGGATTGATCATCGGATAAGCAAAAGTGACTTGCCAAGGGTGTGCTGACTGGCTTGGTGTCGCCCTTGTTGAATCTCTGCAAAATACGGTTGATGTACTTTGACTGAGATAACTGCAAAATCCTTCTATGCTTACCTCTTGTGATTTGCATTCCAAGAATTTTCTTTGTTGGACCCAAGTCCTTCATGTCCAAGTCCTTTGACAATTGTTGCTTCAACCTTCTGATATCATCTATATTTAGACTTTCTACTAACATATCATTGGCATAAAGTAATAAAATGATATAACTGGACCTATATCTTTTGAAATAGCTGGAAACCTTCCTTGTGCATGAAGTTGTCAAACTTTCTATACCACTGTCTTAGCACTTGTTTTAAGCCATACAAACTTTTCTTACGTCTTTATACTATGTTCTCCTTCCCTCTTTCTGAGAAACCTTCTGGTTGGTGCATGTATATCTCCTCATCCAAGTCTCCGTGAAGAAATGCGGTATTCGCGTCTAACTGTTCAAGATAAAGATCTTCAATGGAAACAATACTCAACACTAATCTGATAGTATTGAACTTTACAATTGGAGCAAAAATATCAGTGTAGTCAACCCCTTCCTTTTGCTGGAATCCTTTGGCAACTAGTCGGGCTTTGTATCTCTTAGAACCATCATGCTCATTTTTCACCCGATACATCCATTTGTTGTGAAGTTCCTTCTTCCCTATAGTTACTCAGCTAGTTCCCATGTCTGGTAGGAGATCAAAGACTCTATCTCGTCTCATGGCAAGCTTACACTTTCTAGCATCTCCGGTCTGACAAACTTCATCATAGCATTCAGGCTCCCCTCTATCAGTCAATAACACATAATTCATGTATCTCCTGTTAGGCACATGAGGCCGAGAGGACATTCTCAATACAAGAGCTGGAGTAGGAGGCTATATTGTGTCGAACTATTGTGCACTACCCTGTTCAACAAGTTCTTATAGTTGAGGACTTGCTACAATCGACTCCGTCCTGGGACTATCTAGGACATCATCTACATCTGCAAATACTGGGCCACTATGCTCTAAGTAGCTGGCATCAATTTTATGCTTGTCTTTGTGTATCACTCTTTCGTTGAATATCACATCTCTGCTGTGGATCAACTTTTTATTTTCGTCATCCCAAATGCGATAGCCAAACCCATTTTCACCATAGCCAATTAAGATGCATTTTTTAGATTTGGGATCAATCTTTTTCCTACCTTGATCACTAATATGCACATATACTACACAACCGAAAACTTTTACATGTGATAGTTTTATCTCTTTTCCGCTCTATACCTCTTCTGGTTTTTTATGCTCCAATGGAACCGATGGGCCTCGGTTGATCAAGGAAGCTATTGTCTTGACTGTTGCTGCCCAAAATTGCTTCGGTAGACTTGACTATAAATGAATGCTTCTGGCTCTTTATGTCAAGGCTCGGTCCAAACTCTCAGCCATACTATTGTGTTGAGGCGTACTCAGTACAGATCTTTCCATTCTGATCCCATGCTCATAGCAGAACTTCTTGAATCTGGTGTCTTTATATTCACCACTATTTTTGGTCTTGAGCTTTTTAATCTTCAAACCTATTTCATTTTCAACCATAGCTTTCAAACCTGTCTCATTTTCAACCATAGCTTTCCATTTCCAGAAAGCCTCAAACACTTCAGACTTCTACTTTAAAAAGTAAACCCATACCTTTCAAGAGTGATCATCGATGAAAGTCATGAAATAGTGTTTCCCACCAACGGATGAAACGGTCGTTGGTCCTCAAACATTAGAGTGGATGAGCTATTGCCTTTCCTTATTTAGGGTTCTGCCAATTATCCTAAAACTGACCCTTTTCTGCTTTCCCAGTATGCAATCTTTACACATGTCTATCTCAATTAACTGTAGACCTGAAAGTTTTCCCTTCGAGTGCATAATTTTTATCCCCTTCTCACTCGTGTGCCCAAGTCTCTGGTGCCACATATTGGAATTTTCATTTTCTGCTGCAACTGCAATTGAACAATGTGCTTCTGCTGTTATGTAAAGAGTACCATTCTTTTTACCGCGAGCAACCATCATTGCACCCTTTGAAATCTTCCAATTATTACATGGAAGATCATAGTATAGCCTTCACTAGCCAATTGCCTTACTGAGATTAAGTTCATTCTTAGGTCGAGAATATGCTTGACATCTTCAGCTCCCAAATAAACCTATTCAACTTCATTTTTACCACACCTTTACCAATAATAGTACAAGGTTTATCATCACCAAGGTTTCTAAGGACATACCTCTCGAAGAACTCTTTCTTCAAAGTTGCATAGAATGATGCTCCAGAGTCTAAAACCCAAGACTCTCCCTTGCTCTCCAAAGCGCATATTAATGTATCATCTCCTCCTGAGGTGGAAGTAACATTTGCCTCTACCTTCGCCTCGTAGTTCTTCGGTGCACTCTTTCACTGATTTTTGTAGTGTCCCGTCTTTCCACAGTTCCAAAACTTGATGGTCTTCGAGCTCTGGGAATTATTGGGATTTCTGGATTTTGGCCTCCTGTCTTTTGATCTACCTCGGTGGTTCTATTTGTCGCGTCTATTCCCTCAGGTTGAATTTCTTCCTCTTGGCTCTTTATGTAAAACTGAAGAGGTTGATAATTTACCTGACTCTCTCCATTGATCTCTTCACTGAGAACCAGATCACGAACATCATCAAATTTCAACTTATTGCTTCTAGACGAGCTACTCACAACTGTGACAATAGTATTCCAACTTTCTAGTAGATAAGACAAAAGTATCAATGCTCATACTTCTTCTTGACATTCAATTCCAACTGAACTCAACTGGATTGTGACTGTGTTGAGTTCATTGAGATGTTGAGCTACCGATACGCCTTCCATCATCCACAAATTGAATAACCGCCTCATCAAGTCAACTTTGTTAGAGGTTGAAGGCTTCTCATACATACTGGAGAGAGAAACCAAAAGATCCACCACGGTCTTTTCCTTTGCTATGTTGAAAGCAACATTGCGGGATAGTGTCAATCGGATAACTCTGA
>MKEJ01040377.1:0-15287 GCA_001753735.1 Embelia ribes
TGGGAGTATTATTGTGGATCTGTTTGGTTGTATATGAGATTGGAGATTGGTAACACACTCGCAACTCCGGGTTCCGGGTGCTTGGGATTCGGGGGCGCGACATTAGTTGTGCACCCCGGTAGCGCAACAAATATAATGACATTTCCCGTTGATTCTGGTGGCCCGGTATGAAGAAAGACATGACTGAATTCATCGCGTGATATCTTACTTATCAATAAGTAAAAGCTGAGCACAAGAGTCCAGAGGGATTACTTCAACCATTGCCAATTCCCAAGTAGAAATAGGAATGGATAACAATGGACTTCATTGTGGGTTTGCCAAAGTCGAGATGAGGAAATGACGTTGTAAAGGTTATCATAGATCATTTGACGAAATCTTCACATTTCTTTCCGAATACATACAACTGATTCAGGTGAAAGACTCTGTCAGTTATACATCGATGAAATCATTTGGTCAGACGGGGTTCTAGTATCGATTGTTTCGGATCAAGATTCCCGTTTCATTTCACGTTATTGGTCAGGTCTCCAAGAATCTTTGGGGATAAAACTTTCGTTAAGTACGACTTTTCATATGTAGGCAGATGGACAATCGGAGTTTACTATTCAGATTCTTGAGGATATACTCCGGGCATGCTTCCTTGATTTCGAAGGATAATGGGAGAATTACCTTAGTTTGATCGAGTTTTCTTATAACAATAGTTATCATGTGACTACCGAGATGGCTCCTTTTGAGGTCTTATATGGGAGACCTTGTCGCTTTTCTATCTGTTGAAGGAAGTTGGTGATTGTGCATTATTGAGACAATATTTTGTTCAGAAAACGACCCAACATGTGCAACTAATTAAACAATGCTTGGAGACAGTGTAGAGTAGGCATAAAGGTTATGCTGATGTTCGGAGGTGACCTTCGAGGTTGGGGATCATGTATTCTTGAAAGTTTGTCCCAAGAAGGGCATTATACGTTTCGGGAAGACATGGAAAATTTTCCCTCGTTTTATTGGTCCATTCTTGATTCTTGATTGAGTCGGAGAGGTGGCATATTGTTTGGCCTTACCACCGCATCTATCGAGTATTCACCCCTTATTTAATATTTTGATGAAATACTTATGGAATCCTTCACATATTCTTGATTTCGATGATCTATATGTGGAAGAAGACATGTCTAACTTTAATTCGACTTATAAGTCGACATGGAAAGCGAGGATTCAAAAATGAGAATGGAAATTGATAAAAATTAGCTCTATACGTAGTCTTCGCAATTGTGATGTGAAAGTGTTGAATGTTCTAAGCCAAAAAGTCGACAAAACTAGATGATAATGCCCCGACTCCATCGAATCTTAACCCTCGCCTTCGACCGTTGGTATCATCTACCTATGAAGCTCGGAATAAGATGAACCTATACAAGAAAATCATCTATAAGATGCAAGGAATAGGTTTAACAACTTTGTTTTCACGAATCCAAAAGGGCATGAAAAATGAGGAATCAAAATCAACAGAGAAGACAAGACCTACATCAAAATGTAGACCTCGTAATAAGGATTCCAGATATGAAAACAATATTTTACGCCCGAGATCCCGAGCTAGATGAATCAAGCACGAAACCCGAAAACTGCACCTTTTTTCTCTCCTTAATCTCTCTTACACTTTTTCCTACATATGTACACACTTTGATGGTGCAAGAGAGAAGAAAGAATGGATAAAAAGAAGACTAAAAGGCTGGCTATTTAAGGGTAGATTGGGAAATGTATGACTTGATTTTGTTGACTTTAGTCAACACACATAAAAAAAAAAAGAACCAAAATAGTCCCAATAAAAATAGTGTAGTATTTTTTTTCATGTACTTTTTCTCTTGTATGTGAAGCTTATGAAAGTGTTTAACATTTTATATGTGCAAGTATACAATAACTTTAACACAACATAAGAATGAAGACGATGCACCTTGAAGACAGACCCCGAAAGTAATAAATAACATTATCATTACTTGAAATAATAACATTTATTAAAGCAAAAAATTTATACTTAGTTCCAGAACATTACAAGTTCAATTAATTGGCTATTTGTTAGATCATAAGTTGGAATTTCTATTGAGGTGTAAAATTGATTTAAAATCCCAGTTTGAAATTGATCAGTTGGAAAAACAAAAGAAGTTAAACTTCTAGAAGATACGGCCTTGCGAAGAGAGGTTTCAAATGATGAAATTTTGTTTTAAAAAGATTCAAAATTGCTAGCTCTAAATATAGATAAAGCCTGAAACATAATAAATTGTGTTGGACGATAAAATTAAGACAAGGGACCTAAAATTATAAAGTTTATATAACTTATTACTTTTATATTTGAGGGAGGAGAAGTGAAAGGGATATCTATTAATTGTGAGTCATATTTGGCATTTATAAATAAAGAAAAAAAGTAAGAACATGCATATGTACTCAAGTAATAAAAGAAAGAAAAGTAGAAAGATTACCTCTGGAGTAATGAGAAATGTAGAAGGAAGTTCAACCATGTGGCCTTCCATGGAAGGAACTTCTTCAACCACTTCAAGTGAAGTTTTATCCAAAGAAGCCATATTAACACTTGTGATTGGTATTTGAAGAGTAGTATAAGAGACTTCAATAGACTGTTGCAATTAAAAGAAGTGTCAATATAATGGACAAAATAACCAAAATTTATATAGTAAGTATGATTATGCTAACAGTTTCTACAGGAGATGTTTGGGGAACCTCAACTTCACTACTAAGTAACAAGAGTAAAGGAGTTTTAGAGATTTAGCCTTCAGTAGGCTATGAAATAAACATAGTAGATGAGATTGAGTAATAATAGAGTAGAAAAGCAAATAAAATTGCAATGAACGTTACCTCATTAATCGAACTAGAAAGAGATTGATGAACTTCTTTATTAGTATGAAGTACCTCAGAAGTTACCAAAGTAAGGGAAGTAGAATTGTGAACCATAAAAGATTCTTCATCTACTATATTCTGAAGTATCAAAAGAAAGAATGAGTGCAAACATAAGGAGACAAGTTAAGAATTTATTTATGAAAACAATGACAAGGCAATATTAAGAATAGAAAGTATGCAAGGCATATTTCTACATTGCTAGTAGTAGGAGGAGAATGCTAGTTTCTTTCAAAGTTTTCAAACACTTCAATAGGGGTCAGCAAAGAAGATGCAGAATCTTAAAAGGTGAAGGGTTCATCACCCACTATATCCTGAAATAATAGAGACATAAAAAAAAAGGTTAAGGGTAGTTCATAAAAATAGAAAAAAAATTAATTTCACCATTAAAGGAATGCGGAGAAGAATCTAATTAAGAAGAGGAAATATTGAAAAATAGATAGTTCGTAAAAAGACATTCTCAGAAATTTGGTAATAGAAAAATAAATAGTTCATAAATAGCCATTCTATTGTTTATATATTGGGAAATTTAAAGAAAGATGTTAATACCTTTTCTCCTTTTAGCCTGCCAAATTTCTTAGTCCTCCTCTTCCATATCTTGAACGACAAATTTAATAATGTCTTATTCGATTTCCCTAGGTTTAGGAAAAGAAGGTTGAGAGCTGTAGGGCAGTAGGGCAGCTTGGGTCACAAGTCTTTTTTGCCTTGATTTAGTTTTAGTCTTGGAGCTTGTATCTTCAGTTGCCAAAGGCATTATTGTAGACATAGGCTTTTTACTCTTCGAAGCCTTTGGAACCTTTCCCGTTTTCAATCAAAAGAAATCAAATTAGTTGAAAGCAACAGATATAAAGTTTCTCAGAAACAAAGTATTCATAAAATAAACTTACCTATATGAACTATAGATAATGGTTCAACAAGTTGAGGGACAAAATCCCCAGTCTTGAAGTCAGGACTTCCTGGGACTGCCACAAATATAGAGGTGTTAATAATTTAAAAAAAGGTTCATAAACCTACATGATAAAACTTACTTTTCACAGAAGGAGAGCTTGATTTAGAGTTGATCCTTAGCCTTCGAATGTAGTCATCTAAATTTAAAGGAAAGAACAGGGTGTATATAATATCCCACCAATTAGAAAAAATATATGTGATGCCCCTTCCAAGGTCAAATGGAAGTATTCAAAACTAGACAACCCTCTTGGTATAGTCTTTAAATGCAAGTTGCTTTACTATGCTATATTTACCATTACTGGAATGTTTCTCAATGTTGGCTCTCTAATCTTCAAATGTATATAAGGAATTGGAATTCCTTGTACGAAACCTAATTGCCTAGCATATTGACTTGGCATATAACTTTCTAAGGAACATTTTGGAAAGAAGCCAGCAAAAAAGAATCTAGCAATAACAATAGCACTCCAAATTTGGTCCATTTCCCTATGAAGGTTGTGGGAATGTTGTTCAACATGAGGAAGAAATATTGAAATAATAGAAGGAGAATACATGAATTCCTTAAAAAGAAGAAAGTCAATTGCACTATCTTCTCTATTAATTTGGTAAAATCTAGAAAAATACTTCAAAAATGAAGTTTTGTAAGAAAGGGCTACTTGACATAGAAAGTACTCAGTATATGAGTAGACAATAGAGTCAAGAAGAGGATTAAAAGGACCCTTAAAAAAAGGAAAATAGGCATTAAGTCAGGCCCTCAAAAGTTAAAATGGACCACTAACACTGTTAGTCATTTAAGCCCTTGTATAGAGCACCTAGTACATAAGGAGTTAAAGCCATTCTTTGGCTTTTAAAAAGACAAATAGCTAAGGATAATTATTTCTTCTTAGCAGGCCTCCAGCTAGAAACACAAAAAACAAACTTACACAGCTAGAATAGTTAAAAAGTTATGATATCCATAAGAGAAGAAACATCAGTATCCTTGGAAAAGATAGTAACAAAATTACTGTAAGCAATATTTGTTGAAATTAGGATTTCGAAAGATGGGTCAGGGTTAGACATGAGTGAACTAACCTTAAAATCAATAGCTAAAAAACCAATTAATTGAATTACATCTAAAACTATAGGAGGGTATAAACCCATCCAATGCATTGCATGAAGGTGACCAGAAACATGTTGTTGCACTGATCAACTATGGGTCTTGGCCAATGTTAGCCTTTGAAAGATTAACCATATGATTCATACCCATACGCTCTCAATAAGGTGTAAGGTGCTTAACCATTCTATATACCCATTCAATCCATTCACGGGAAAGGTTAATCCAAGATCTAAAGCATAATTTCAGCCTCTCATCCAAATCGGTCCAATGAAGATGAGATAAATGGTGAAGGACTTCCCCTTCCTCCCTAATTTGATAAATATCAGCTAAACCATTAGGAGCTTGTAGTTCAAAAATAGGTCATAAAATATATGAGTTAGTCCCATGGAGATCTTAAGTAAAGTAATTCCTTGAGACTATACAAGCAGCGACATACAAAGCAGAGGAGAATCTATTAATTTGATCGTCCCTACTCATGTATTTACCAAAAGATTAATTGAGTTTAGGTGCCATCTCAGTACTTGGAAACTCAAGCAATTGAAAATAGTGATGCAAGAGTTTCAGAAAAGGTATATGTTTTAGAAAGTGAAGTGTTAACACAAAAGTTTAAATGCTTGATTATTAAGTTAATTAAAGTACGTTGTAGTTCAATTATTCAAATTTAGTTAAAAAAATTGATGGTTCATTTGCCCAATTTAATTGAAAACTAACCAAATGAGGGGGGTATTGTTTATACCCAATAATTTTCAAAGATTAATTTTATTATGATAAAATTAAATAAAAGTACATTTTATTATGTGAAACCTAAATAAAGGTTTTATACAATAATTGCTAATTATTATAGTTAATCAATAACCTAAAAATATTAATTAATTAATTAATAATATTATAATTAGTAATGTAGCCAAAAATTCAATGGCAAAAAATGAATAAGACGTGTACAAACTGCAACAATGGTGAGTCAATGTGGGACACATGACATGATAATGTAGGTTTAATACCAGCCATTAGATTAAGCCCAAGGAAACATCAAACGCAGATATGGATAGCAACTGTTGATAGAAGTTATAAACCAGAGTTTCCTATAAAAGGGCAAAGGCTAATCGAAGCAAGAGGTCCAGAACCAATAGAGCATTTCTTTATCTTTTCTTTTCATTTTCAACATTAGGAGTAAGTAGTATTGTAACTTAGTGTAGATTTTGTAACCATTGGAAGTAACCCTTATAAGTTATCAAATAGTTCGCCATAAAAGTAAATTGTTTCCAACTTCTTTTCTCTGTACTTTTATATTATTCGAATAACCATTCTTTATCAAATAAATCCTGAAACTAAGGTATTTAGGATCACAAATCCACCTTGGTGAGTTAGCATGGCCTTTTTTTTCAATAAAAAAGGGTTACAGTGGTTAAGTATATTCAATCTAATCTTTTCCTTTAGCATCCTCAAAAAGAGTCTAGCCATCATCCTTATCATCTTCATTGTCATCGGCATCCTTATACAGCAGTGGCACATTGACCCCGAGAGCATCAATCTACCCAGAAGAATGGTGGGAGCAAGATTCTTCTAAATCCAACAATTTTGTGCCATTAGCCGAGCTTGATTTTGATCTGCAACATCATCATGGTCTAGAGCACAATTGAGCATGTGAAAAATATGACCAAGTAGAGACTTCTTATTCCGAGCCGATCTAAAACTACTTTTCAGAATGTCTTCTATAGCACAAGTCAAGGTAGAGTGCTCAGTCCTAACATTTGGTCCACACGAGCCACTATAATCAATCAGAGCAATCTCATTACTGGGCTTTTGAGGAGGAAGAGGTGGAGGGTAAAGGTCATAAACTTCCAGATCCGTCACTCAATAATCTACCCAACTCTCATCTTATGTAAAAAAAAAATGATTTTCACTAAGGGGTTTTGTAAATATATCAATAAGTTGTCTATTGGTATTAATATATTCAAGTATAATATTTCCTTTTTGTGCATAATCATAAAGAAAATGATGTCAAATTTCTATGTATTTAGATCTTAAGTATTGGATAGGATATTTGAAAAAATTTATAGCACTCATATTATCAAATAAAATATTCACCTTTTTAAATTCAACATCAAAATCTCGTAATTATTATTTCATATAAATAATTTGAGCACAACAACCACCGACATGATAATGTTCTATTTTAGTCGTCAAAAAAGCAACCAAGTTTTGCTTCGTAAACAAATCGGCAAGTTGACCTGCTTTATCGCCTCACGTGATCAGCTCGCTAATTTGCTTACGAAGCCACTAGCTGCACTTTGATTTGCTTTGCTTCGTAAAAAGCCATGTGTACTTAAGTTACCCGTTCGCCTGAGGGGGTGTGTTAGTAATGATATTGTAATTAATGATAAGGATTATGGCTAGCTTTTTATTTGTGTTAGTGTAGAATGTTCCATATATATATATATATATATCACCTCGAATCATGATAAAGTATGATTGAAAATAAAAATTATTTTCTCCCTCAAAGCATAAATTTGAATCTGAAAATAGGAGGAAAGTTACATAACTGAAATTTCTTTTATATAAATATAATAATTAAAAGTTCGAATTCAAGTTTTGTTAGTAACTTTTATTGGGTGTTTTCCTGTGTTTTCTCCAATTTTTCGTCCCATGTTTTGCCAGCTCAAAAGTGTATACATATATCCAAATTTTGGTACCAACCAAGATCAAGTGCCTGTGTGGTGGTTCGTGTTTCCAACAAGTGGGTGGACTCACTCACTAGGCTAAAATATGATTTGGACCCACCCACAAAAATCCAAGAGGGTACTAGAAACTTCATTTATAAGTTGCATAAAATACTTTTAGTCAAGACTTATTTGGTGCACAAATTACCGGTGAGATAATGTGATGAGAAAAAACATATAATTCTTGCATTTATAAATTTTTGTGAAAATATTTTTTCTTTCGCCCCACATCCCTATTTAATATGTCGATTTGATTTTTCATACATATTAAGAAAATATTGATTAATATAGCCAGAGCACTAAATTACTAATTCGTTTTACTAATATTTCTTTGTTGGGAAAAGAAAAATTAATTGTTATTAAAATGTATATTAAATGAAGACATGCCAGTAAAATACACATTTGTAGTAATTTTAAACATCAAAAGTGGATGTGGGGGATTATAATTATTAGTTCTTCCTTTTGGTGGTTATTTGTTGCTTTGCTTAGCCTTTTTGCTGATAGATGTTATGTGCTCGAGATTATAAGGAAGAAAAATATTCATTTGCACACCATTAAATATCAAAATTGTATAGACCCCAATTTAGATTCTGCAGATGAATTTTATTTTTCAGAAAAAAAAATATTAAACAGAATATTACCACTTTAGAGTTTGTACTCACTGCACAAAATATAACCATCTCTCCGGTGATTTTTTGCAATTGATTTTTGTACCGTTTCAATATTTAATCATATGCACGTTAATGTTTTATTGTTTGTAATCTCAAGCACATAACTTCTATCAACACAAACAGTAAGCAAAAGCACCAACGTGGTCACTCTATTGCCAACCAACCTCTCACACCCTATCCAACAAAGGGCTGCCTCACACTCTCATACACACATATGATCTCTAACTCATTTTTGCTTCTTAAAGATCACAAAAGCCTTCAACTCTAAAAGATAGAAACCAAGTTAGAAACTTAAATCGAGGCCAAGTGGTATAAGTATTTAGAGATGGCTAATAGTATGTTTCTCACCTCAAGTGTTTCCCCTCAGGCATTGGATTTGAAGAGACAACAACCACCATTGGTTGATAGGCTCAAGCCTAAGCCTTTTTCTCACATTTTATTACCTTCTATCCCTTGCTCTTCTTCTACTTCATTTCATGCCACTACCACTATTGCTCTTTACAAGTCTAAGCCAAAAGTTGCCCCTGCCAAGAAGGTTATTTTTCAGTCTTGTATTGTTATTTTGTATTATGTATAATGTTTTTCCTTTGAGCAACAATAAGGTTGGTAGAGCATTCACAATAGTATGTCTCATTGTTTCATTTTGTTTTTTGCTTTTCAAAGTTATATCAAGAAATATACACATCAATCTTTCCTTTTGACAAATTGAATTATTAGATGAGAAACAATTGTTACAATGAAAATTTGAGTCAAGAAATCTACTATTACCTTTATCTAATTAAAGAATTGTTTTTTCCTTTTTAGTTATTTTTCTCTCTTATTAGTGCAAGTTTTCTCCCTTGCTAAGAGATAAATACTTTATCCGTCCCTAGTTGATAAACCTCTATTTTTACTTGTCCCAAATTAAAGTCCATTTTCTATATTTGAAATTACATGCCCTAATTTAATATACATTCTATTAACAGATACTCTCTCCATCCAACTTATTTTGTAATTTACAAAAAAAAAATTGAACTTGTTATCAAGTCCGTCCTACTTATTTTGTTAGCTTAGTAAATTCATCTATTGTAGTGGAATGTATTTATGAAAGTGGACAACAATTTTGGATATCACAAAAAAATAATAGTAACTAAATAAGTTGGATCGAGAAAATACAAATTTTTCTATTTTCAAGGAATAGTAATAAAACAAACAAGTGATTAAATGTTCCAACTAAGAACAAAACTATCTTCATTTGATGTGCTTTGTAATATTAAATATTTATATTTTATATTTGATAAATGATAAATTTATAAAAAGTAATAATAATTAATACAACCAGACTCTTTCGTGGAGGACAAAATAAGTGAGAAGGATTAATTGCTTGTTAATATGTGCAAAAAGTCAGGGGCCTATCAATATTGGTATGTTCAATTTGAAAATTTGGTATTTTATAAGAAAGGATAAAGCATAATTTTAATGACTATGAACAAATTTTGAAAGATGCCGGTTGGAATGCACTTGGGAATCCGGAACAAAAATTAAAAATTAATATTTTGTACTATTAAATATAAATGTGTATGTATTAAAAATAATAGCGGATGAAAATAGAGTCGCGTATCATATGGTGTGCCAATGATTGGAGCTGTGCCTTAGGTCTTGTTCTTATCTTTTTTAAATAGCATTTAAATGATTATTATCAAGTGGGCCTTTTTAGCATTTCTATGGGCTATTACATGTGGTTTTGAGCTCCTAGTTGTTATTAGTCTCACAACTTTTCATTCAATTTCATTTTTAAAATTCTTAAAATAATATTGTTCTCTTTCAACTATTCCTATCTGAATATAATTCAATATTTTTATAATATCGTTCTCAATGAAATCATTTCATTTGTAGTTTTGCTTCAAAAAAATATAAATTGATATAGTTTTATCAAATTAAATAATTTCTTATAGTTTAGAAAGATAATATTTTAATATCATAGACAAGTTAATTCATTTTAAAATTTCAGTGAAAGTTTTTTCTTTTCTTGACCGTTGAATTTATATGGATGATGTTCTTGTTTAAGCTAAGACATAAAATGAAATTTTTTATGTGTTGCAAGAACTTTAAAATAAAATTAAATATTCATGTGTTAAATTTTTCGAATATTTATATTTGTACATAAATTGTGTCCCCTTATTCAAATTTCTGGTTCCGTCACTACTCTTGTATTGTAAAAACTATGCTTCACACCCTCACAGACTCTACATATTAATTATTGAAATTAGAAAAATTGTAATTCCTTCTTAATTTGCTTAAATTGACAATAGGTAGAAAAAGCAAAGACAAAGGTTGAAGATGGTATTTTTGGCACCTCCGGAGGGATTGGTTTCACCAAGCAAAACGAGCTTTTTGTTGGCCGTGTTGCCATGATTGGTTTCGCTGTGAGTTCTCTTTATCTCTTTTTCATTATCTTTTGTAGAGTAATGCTAGATTTACATATATTTGCGCCAAATTTCAGTACAAAATGATGTAATTTGCATTCGTTACTTGTAACATAGTATTTGTTAAAACAACCTATCCTGAAGCAATTCTACGTGCGTTCGCAAATATTTTCTTAGTAGCATCATCAAAGGTGATTTGCATTTATAATTTTAACCATAAGTACGAACATAATTTGTAGAGTATATTTAATAAGTTAAGAGGAACTGTGCTGTGGTTACCCCTATCCAGGCCCCTAGTACTAGTCACAATGTTAAGAGTGTGATGGTTCCAAATTTATTAGAAAATTGTTCGAGTTTGACTATTTAGTTGATAAAAACGAGTTACTTGTTCTAAGAACAAATAAAGTCATTTCTTATGCATATCTGCGGACGGAGAGATATATATTCGTATGGGTTAAATGACAAATAAACGTGCTTCGAGGGTATGAGTTCTTCTCGAGGGATAAACATATACCTAATACACAGTTTAGTTCATTTGAGTTTCACTGACCAACACTTGCCCCTTGGATAAACTTACACGCAATGCACCATTGCTTCGGTTCTTTTCTAATTTCACTCCTTTAGATACTCGACAATCACATATCAACAAATTCTCATATCCATCAGAAAATCATGCCTGACTGTAATTTTGACCCAAAATAGGCAACGGCATTATGAATTTTGGGCAATGTGGAACGTGATTAGCCAGTAGTCCTACATGATAGTTGATTTATAATGGAAAATGTCAATTATCAACCGTCCTTATGAGTAATAGGTATGACACCAACATAGCAAGGTGAACAAAAATCGTTTCACTACTTGACTTTTTTGTTCTTAACAGAAAACATGACCTAAAGAGAGGCTAATATATGTTATTGTAGGCTTCATTATTGGGAGAAGCTATAACAGGGAAGGGGATTTTATCACAATTGAACCTTGAGACCGGAATTCCCATTTACGAAGCTGAGCCACTTCTTCTGTTCTTCATCCTTTTCACTCTTTTGGGAGCTATTGGGGCTTTGGGAGACAGAGGGAAATTCGTCGACGATGCCACTGGCCTTGAGAAGGCTGTTGTTGCCCCTGGAAAAGGGTTCAAAGCTGCCCTCGGTCTCAAAGAAGGAGGTAGCTTATTTCTTTCTTTTGAACTTTATTTTTCACTTTATAATGAATAAATGACACATATTATCCTGGTAATTTGTCAACGTTTTTCAGTTTGTACATAGTCGCTATAAGTGTTAGATTGGTAGATAGAGAAAATCACTTTATTTTCTTTTTGTTTCCGAAAACAAATAGATTTTTGGTACAGATGAAACTATATTGTGTTGCACGTTGCTTGTTTAGTCTAGTAGTGTTAGTGCTCTGAGTTGAAAGATTACCCAAAAGTTGGATTCTTTCCCATGGAGAAAAACTAATAAATGATTGCAAATTCCAAAAATATTGATAAAGTTATGGGTATGAGATCTCTTGTATCTTTAGTTCAGATGGTTAACTGAGAAACTTACAAGGAAAAATTGAGGTAGTAAGAATCTTTTGGATTACAAGAAACTTCAATCTTGAACTCTCTACTATGTAAATGCACAATGATCAACACACAAACAAGTATAACTTTGGTTTGACAAGTCATTTACATTAAATGTTTGGGGAGAATATGATGTACACAAATTTATTAGGGTAATGTAAGTATTATGCACCGCCGAAATTCTGACTTGTCCATCTTAAACGAGTTCAGTATATACGGTCTGAATGGACGGCATATATGCTTACCTTGAAACCTTTTTCATCTTTTTCTTTATAGTCTTAGTATATTTTTATGTGTTTATTTATGATGTTGAAAAAATGATTCAAAATGCTAGGTCCCCTATTCGGATTCACAAAGGCAAATGAGCTGTTTGTGGGAAGATTGGCTCAGCTCGGAATAGCTTTCTCTCTTATCGGAGAAATCATCACAGGGAAAGGGGCTCTCGCTCAGCTCAACATCGAAACTGGTATACCAATAAGCGACATAGAGCCCTTGGTGTTGTTTAATATCGTCTTCTTCTTCATCGCAGCTTTAAACCCCGGAACCGGCAAGTTTGTGACTGACGAGGAAGAAGACTAATTTTTTTTTTTTTCTATTTTTGGTTTACAAGAAACTCTCTTTTAGTTCTTCTTGTATGCAACAGTAATTTCTCAAATAAATTATTAAGCCTTGGTTGTATTAAACCAAAAAAAGATGAAATTCAAAATTTCGTAGCTAGAAGTGCTTGCTCCTGAATCTAAAATTCGAAGGGAAAAAAAAAACGGAAGCGAAATAAAGGGATTTGGTGAATCAAATATATATATAACTGGAAGCATCTCTCAAATATATAGCTTATTTTCCTCATTTTCCAAGAGCCGAATGGAAAAACAGCATTGTACCAAATGTTGTATCCAGGATATGTGATGTGCCATTATAGACACTCAAATTTTCTTGCCGATAAAAATGTGTCAAGTGTCCGATAAAATCAAACTAAATCATAACTTGAGTATTTAAATAATGTCTCTATTAAAAAAATAAAAAATAACAATTAAATACATAAAGTCTAAATTGTCTTTTTAAATAAAAATAGAAGATGATGTTTAATAATTATGTTCTTTAAGAAAATAGTTATAAATAATTATTAAAGATACTCTTAAATATATGATAAAAGATATGTCTTGAATTATTCAAATATGAATGTTATTTCTTAAAAATAATAAAGAAATAATTTTTGTGTTAATTATATCTTATATGATAGGTAGAGATAATTATCAAATAATTTAGGGCTCATCCACAACTCACTCCTCCTCCATTATAAAAAAAAAATGGCTTAAGTTCTAATTTCAAAAGCACGCTAAAAAGAAGTAGAAGTAATAAACTATTCTTTAATGCTAGAGAGAAAAGTTATGAAGCGTTGAAGATCAAACCTCAAGTATTCGAATAAATCGAAAAGCACCAAGATCATTTCTTCAAGAACACAAAGAATATCAAGTAGATTCAAGATCAAGCGCGAAGCCCTTGAATCAGGTGTTCATCAACAAAACTCAGTTTGATTCGCAAGAAGCAATTGAAGCCATATATCAACCATTTAAGAAGAAATCAAAGAGTCAAGATTTTTAAGCAGCAAGAAAACTCTGAAGAACAAAGGAATCAAAGTCAAGAATTCGAAGGTTTGAACAACATCAAGATCGAGTTCATCATTCCTTCAAGAAAAAGAAGAATATCCTTCGATCCATAACAAGCCGTTCAAGTCTCACATCAGGTATTCATCATCAAATTTAGTCTTAAATCTATAACAAGCTATCAACCATAGACCACAAATTCTAACAAGTCAAATCAAAGTACATCTTGAGAGTAAGTTTTGAAGCCATCAAAATAAACTAATTCAATCTCAACCTTGAGATCAAGCTCCGAAGCACTTAACAGAAGTCAAATCAAAGTACACCTTGAGATCAAAATTTGAAGCCCTTAAGACAAACTAAATCAAGAAAATACTTGAGATCAAGTAAACTAAGATCACCAATCCTTGAGATCAAGCTACAAAGCTTTCAAGTAAACTAAGTGAACTAATCCCTGAGATCAAGCTACAAAACCGTCAACCAATTCTTAAGAACCAACTTCAAAGCCTTAAAGTCAAATTAAACTCTTACTTGAGATTAAGTTCTAAAACTCTTACGACAAAATAAATCAATATATGCATTGAAATTAAGTACTGAAACTCTAAAGACCACCAAGTACTTGAAATTAAGTTCTGAGACCCTCAAGACAAGTCAAATTAAACTCTCACTTATGATTAAGTTTTGAAACTCTCAAGACAAATCAAATCAATCTCTACCTTGAAACCAAGTTATAAACCAATCAAGACAAATCAAGACATTTCCATAGGAATAAGTCACAAGACCCTCGAGATACCAAAGTAAGTTAAAGTGTATCAATTTGAGCACAAACTCTCAAGCCCTCGAGTCAAAGTCCATCAAATCAAATTCAATTAGATGAGAATAATCAAATGATTTTATTTTTATAACTAGAAATTATAGAGGATTTTATTCACTATATTTCAAATTAATAAAATTATTTATTTATCCAATTTTCCTATTTCATTATTTAGATTATGAATTTTGTGCATTAGAAAGAGGTTCAATATAAAATTGTTGTTTGAATGCCGCTTTTAATATTTTTTTTCCTCAAATATTGTAGCACGTGATTTTGGTGAATTTAAAAATAGATGCTTTTAAAACTCAAATTTTGTCTTGTAGAGCCCACTAATTTTATTCATAACTAAATTCTATTCATATATTTTGCCGAACAATATAATACTCCTATCTCAAAAAAAACAAAAAAAAATTTCAAAATTTATTTATCAAAAAATCAATTCACTCACCTCCACAATCAATTTTTAAAATCAACTTTTAGTAGCAAATTTTAAAATTCATCAGCATTATCAAACTAAGTACACGTGGGATGATATTTGGATCCATATTAAGTATTAATCAAATACTGCTATTCACATACTATACCATGTTA
>MKEJ01040379.1:0-10730 GCA_001753735.1 Embelia ribes
ATCGGGTGTTTTTCATTAAATCCATCGTTCAATCAGCAACAAGCTGCACAAGCCACATATTTGGCATTCTTCATCAAATCCAACCTTCGATTCATAACAAGTTGCTCAGCGCATTAGGTGTTTTTCATTAAATCCATCCTTCAATTGGCAACAAACTGCTCAAGCCACACGTTTGGCATTCATCATCAATTCCATCTTTCAATCCTCATCAAGCTTTCAAGTTGTACGTCAGGCAATCATTGATAAATTAAATCTTCAATTTGCAACAAGTTACTTAAGCCATGGATTGGGTGTCATCATCAACTTTAAATATTTGATCTACAATAAGCCTTCAAAGCCGTAAATCAGAAGTCAAGGCAAATCAAATTAAGCTCTCTTTGAGATCAAGCTCTAAAATCCTCAACACATGTCAAATCAAACTCTTTCTTAAGAATAAGCTGTGAAAACCTCAAGATAAATCAAATTAATTTTCTTTTTTAGATCAAGCTCTAATGCCATCAAGATAAACTAAATCAAGTATCTCCTTGTGATCAAGCTCTGAAGCCCTCAAGGCAAATCAAATGAAACTATTTCTTGAGATCAAGTTGCGAAGCCTTCAAGACAAATCAAATCAAGTTTCTTCTTGATATCAAACTGTAAAGCGCTAAAGATAAACTAAATCAAGTTACTACTTGAGATCAAGTACTGAAGCCCACAAATCATATGAAACTATTTCTTGAGATTAAGCTGTGAAGCCCTTAAGACAAATCAAATCAAGTTTCTTCTTAAGATCAAGCTTTAAAGCCCTCAAGACAAGTTAAATCAAACGCCTTCTTAAGATCAAGTTGGGGAGCCCTTAAGACAAATTTAATCAAACTCTTTCTTGAGATTAACTTGTAAAGTACTCAAGTTCACCAAGTCTTTGAGATCAAGCTCTGAAGTTCTCAAGATAAGTTAAATCAGATACCTTTGAGATTAAGTTAGGAAGCCCTCACGACAAGTCAAATTAGATTTATTGAGATCAAGCTCTAAGCCTTCAAGACAAGTTGAAGTCAAACCTTCCACTCGAGAATAAGTTGTGAAGTTCTCAAGTTAAAGGCAAACAAATCAAATCTATGTTAAGGAGAAGAATAAAAGGAATTTTTTATTTCTTGAAATTTGAAATAATAGAGGATTGTATTCACTAAATTCAAATTAATAAAATTATTCTTGTTTCCACTTTTTCTGTCTTGTTATTTAGATTAGGGAATTTGTGTGTTACAAATTTGGCACACCTAGTGGGACATCCTTTGCCTTCATCTTAATCTTCAATCAAAGCACTCAAATCACTCAATAATGTCTATGGACAATAACTCGGAAGCTCCTCAACTTCATTTTGAAGGCTCTTAATCTTCAAATGAAGACAAGTCTAGATCAACTACTTTTAGTGGGAGAGTCACTCTCAATATGTCTAAGGCGGGATAAACAAGCATCCCAGTCACCTTTCTACCTAAGCCACTCCTAATATTTTGACCTGTTCAATCAAAGGCTTCAGATCCCCAAAAAGGCAAGCAAGAAAAGGATAGGACAATAATAGAGAAAGTTGCCACTTTAATTGAAAAGGCTCATTAAGGAAATCACGTGGATGAAGAAAACTTTGAAGTTTAAACTCCGAATCATCTCACAATGGAGCACAATCGAAATTTAATCATCCTTGCACGAATATGCTAGTCATGACGACTAATGTTGTTGCTTTAGAAGAACAAGTTAGCATCTTAGCCATGACAGTTAAAGGCCTCATGAAGTCGATAAAGGAGAGAGATGCACACTTCGCAATTATGATGAACAATGTAAAACAGTTAGGCCAAGTAGCTCAACCTAGAAACATTCCTTTAAGTTCTCAAAATATGGTGGATTCTGCAACCAAAAATTCCAAAGAGGCAAGCAATGTGCATATGTCTGCAACTAAAAAGGCTGGAGAAGTAACCAACTTGCATCTATCATATATGATAGAGCATTGTCGATCAATTAACTGGAAGAGTTCATCTTGCGAACAATCAAAGGGAAATATAAGAAATCATCCAAGTCACCCATTACTTATGCAACATCGGAAAGCAAAAGTATTGAGCAATTAAAGATGATGACTGGGTACTAGCCCCCAAAGTTTCAATAGTTTGATGGTAAATGAAACCTTAAGCAATATGTTGCTCACTTTGTAGAGACTTGCTAGAATAGATGGAGATCTTTTCATAAAGCAGTTTGTGTAGACATTCAAGGGTAACACCTTTAATTGGGATTGTGATCTTAAGGCATAAAAGATTGGCAGTTGGGAGTAGCTTAAGTGGGAATTTCTTAATCGTTTCTATAGTACTAGACACACAGTAAGACTGCTAGTGCTCACTTATTCTAGTCAAATGAAGGATGAACACAATCATTGATTACATCAATAGATAGATGATTTTAAGACTTAACTACAGAGGCTGACTATACTAAACTTCTGAGATTGAAATGTGAGGGCATGTATCGGAAATACAATACATCCTTCAAGGAATGAAACTAAGCAGTTTTGAAGACTTGGTAACATAAGCTTACAATATGAAGGTCGCTATCGCCACTACCGGAGATCAAGATCTACCCATGGTGGATGTACAAAAAGGCACCGCGAAGCAAGAAGTTAAGAAGTGGGTGAAAACAAATCTAAAGACTGAGAGGGAAGAGGCATTGGTTACATCACCGAAATCATTCTTTGTTGCACCGATCAGAATTGCTACAATAAAAAAAAATGAAGTTAAGAAGGACTTTAATCAAGGAAATGGAAAGTAATGGTTAACTCTCAAATAGATAGAGCTTGAAGAGTTGTTGGCCTTTGAACTCATTGAACTTCCAGAAATGAGACAATCCGAAGAGGCTAGGAGGATAAATAATCCAAACTTCTACAAATATTACCATTTGGTTTGTCGTCCGACAGAATGCTGCTTGATGCTAAAAGAGAAGATAGTTCAATAGGCAAGTCTAAAAAAGTACTATTAGAGGAAGATGACGGAGTAGTTGCAATACACTACATATTCAAACAGACATCGAAATCAAGTAAATTCACCATCTAATTTGGGTCTCTCCTTCCTATGGAAGCTGTAGTTAAAACTCCTGAAGATTCAAATCTACCCTCGTAAACAAATCGACTTTTATTGGACTCAAAACACAAAAATGAGCAATGATAGACCATTGTTACTAGCAAGAAAAAGATGAGAACTTCACGTTGATATCAAAAGAATTGTCAAGTAAAGAGGCCTAAGGGAAAAGCTCAAGTGAAGGAAGAACATTTGCCAAGACAAGCACCATCTCCGAAGGAATCTTCTTTTGATTAATACAAGCTAGTTTACGATATGAGTAAGAATGTTTGCTGCTACTTTGATGTTTGCAATTACAAGAATTCTTTGGATGACCAGTGGAACACATTTTATGAGGATGATGAAATTTCCAATAGAAGAAAGAATAAAGAAAAGAAGAAGTCATCCCAACAACTTCGCAAAGAATGATACGAAGCAGGGGATCTAAAAATTAGGTTGCCTTGGGAGTTTTTTTTCAGGTTTGATTATTATATCATGTATCCTCACGGAAAAGAAGCATTAGATATTGTAATATGCAATATTGTAAGTGCAGAAGTATCTTTGGAGTACGAAGGCAAAATCTCTCAAACTCAAGCTAAAGATAGATAAAAGGGCCTCCATAAAAGGGCTGAACATATTGCATGCACAGAATATCTCAAGTTTTGTGAAAAAGATATATTGCTAGGATGGACTCCTGAAAATTTCCTACTCTTCATCACTGGTTATGCGAGAGAGCAAAAAATCAATAGGATCCTACTTGATGGAGGCTCTTCAATGAACATCTTACCCCTTTGTACTGTAAGGAAAATCAAAATCATAGTAGTTGAGATTTTTCCCAGCAAACTAATGATACAAGGTTTCAGCTAGGGTGGATAAAAGGTAACAGGGAATCATCCACTTGGACCTTTGCATAAACGAAATGTCATTAATGGAAAGACTACATACAATATGCTCATTGGTCGACTATGGATCTACGATAATCACACCGTCCCTTCCACGCTTCAATAATGTTTCAAGTATTACCAAGACAATATGGTGAAGAAGGTGATAGTAGATGATAAGCCTTTCGGCAAAGTTGAGTCCTATATGGCAGACTTCAAGTTTCATCTAGTGAGTAAAAGAGTCTCTTACCTCGCCATCAACTCTTAAGATATAAAAAGTTGTCAACCTGCGTATTAGCAAAAGCGATACCATTATGATAGGCGTCACTAATAATGGAGGGGACTTGAAAATAAAAAAAAATGATGGCCTACTAAATGGCAAAGCAACTTCTGCATCAACTCTGATTTATGGTACGCTCACCAACCAAGGAAAGAGGAAGATCACAGCTTCAAAGGCTTAATTGTTCCAATTAAACCATGGCGATGACAGAATCTGTAGAACATGTTAAAGATGACATAATTATAATAGAAGGATTTAACCCAAAGGCTCATGATGTAATCCTCAGGAGCCAAGTCCATTGCGAAAGTTGTTGCCAGAAGTAACAGGGAAAAAGTACATTATTTACTCCAACTCAGTGCATGCTAAAGCAAAAAGGCTTCCAAGTGACAGATTTTAAGGCGGGTCTCAGATTCTCACCCCTGCCTCTTATCACTTAGGGTTTAGTAGTCACTGCATCATGGTCGGGGAAGATGATTCAAAAGTGGAAGCCAAACCATCTATTTTCGTTTGCATTAGCGAACAAAGAAAGAGGTCTACCTTAGATAGATTAACTTTCCCCCATGCTTTAATGATGCGTCATATATTAATTCATGAAAGGCTCTCAATACTAAGCGAGAGGTTAGTTGCTCGAAAATTGGTACATGAATAACTAGGGGCAAGGATCATTTTCCCAACCAAAAGAACATCAGTTAGTGAGAGAATGGGGGAAATTCAGGATTTTCAATATTCTACTGACCCAATAGTTACTGCTATTATAGAAATCGCATAGCAAAATCACATAGTCACAACCATGAAAATCTCTATAGAGTTTGCAGAAAGGGGATTTACTCTTAATTCATATCATATTACCAAAACCGATATGGAAACTCAAACAGAGTATAGTGATTGCCTTCGTCTGGAAGAGATGGAATTGCTTGATGAAAAGAGACTTGAAGTGTAGCAGTGTCTAGAGTACTATTGGGCTTGCATGTCCAAATCATTCAATAAAAAGGTAAAGAAAAGATCGTTCCAAAAAGGAGATCTAGTTATGGCTATAAGAAAACCCATCACCGTAACTCATCATACTTATATCAAAGTCCAATCCAAGTAGGGTGAACCCTACGTGGTGATTGAAGTCTACACAAGTGGAACTTATATGCTACACACCGAAGATGGTTTAAAAATTGGCCCCATCAATGGGAAATTCTTAGAATATTATTATCCTTGAATGAAATAAAACACTCCGTAATGTGCGAGTATAAACTGCTTGTTACTACACTACATGACTCATGAGTATAAACTAATTGTTGCCATACTCCTTAATACATGAGTATAAATTGCAATACTCCTTAGAGCACGAGTATAAACTGCAACACTGCTTAAGGTACGAATATAAATGACAATCCTCCTTCAGGCACAAGTATAAACTACAATACTCTATGACTCATGAGTATAAATTATATGTTACTCCTGGCACACATGAGTATAAACTATGAAATGCATAACTCAAAATAAAAATTAACTACATCTGACTTGATCCCTCCGGAATAAGTAGGTAGTTGGAGTTCCTACTTCAAGCTTAGTCATACCACCAAAAAAGATCAATATAAAAAATGAGGCTAATAAAACATTGCTAATCAATGATGAAAAGTCAAAGAAGATTGTCGAGACTCACTTGCATCCAAATGCAAGTTCGTGAATAAGTCGCAAAGAGCATTTGTAGACACGTAAATTTTTTGCAAATAAAAATGCGTAACGTGTCTTGCGAGTTTAATCCAATTTTTGTTATCCTAATTATTTGAAAAAAAAAATGGAATAATTAATAATTATATGGAAGCTTTTAAAATAAATATAAAATGATATATTTTTATAAATGAATATATATGCCATAAGAAAATTATATATCTTTAATAAAGATATCTTCTAAAAGAATAAATAAAAGGCACGAATATATCTTTTTCATAAATCTTTTATGAATATTCTGATAAGAGAATATTACAGAGAGGAGAACCTAGCAAAATTATTCCTCTCTCTACTACTATAAATAGAGGCCTTGCATATCATTTCAAGGACACAATACAACTCTCTAATAAATAAGAGATCTGAAAAAGAACAATTCTAGATAGAGAAGTTCTGAAAGTTTAGTGCAATTCTAGATGAGAAAACTCTATGGCCTTTGAAGATTATAGGAATGAAGATCAACCTTCAACCCGTAACAAACTGTTCAAGCTATGTACCTGGCGTTATTTATCAAATCTAGCCCTCAATTTACAACAAGTTGTTCAACCCGTACATCGGATGATCTTCATCAAATATAGTCTTTGATCCGCAATAAGATACTCAAGCTACATATTGAGCATTCTACATCAAATCTAGCTTGCAATCCACAATAAGTTACTCAAGCTGCGCACCGGGCATTCTACATCAAATCCAAAATTCGATCCGCAACAAGCTGCTCAAGCTGCGCAACAGGTGTTCTTTATCAAATCCATCCTTCTATCTGCAACAAGTTGCTCAAGCGGTGCATCAGGTGTCTTTAATCAAATCCAGCATTCGATCTGGAACAAGCTGATCAAGCTGCACATCCAGCATTCTTTATTAAATCTAGACTTCGATCCACAACAAGCTACTTAAGTCACGCACCTTCCAACTTTCAATCCACAGCAAACGACTCAGGTCTCGTATCAGGCATTTTCATCAAATCCATCCTTTAATCTACAATAAACTTCTCAAGCCATGCATCAAGCATTATTCATCAAATCTAGCATTTTATTCACAACAAGCTACTTAAGTTGTGCATCGGGTGTTATTAATCAAATCTAACATTTGATCTACAACAAACTGGTCATGTCGTGCATCAGGCTTTATTTATAAAATCCAACCTTTCATCTATAACAAGCTACTATAGCTGTGTATTAGGTGTTGTTCATCAAATCCAGTATTCAATCTGCAACAAGTTGTGCATCTAGCATTCTTCATGAAATCTAACTTTCGATCTACAACAAGCTGCTCAAGCCATGCATCTTGTATTCTTCATCAAATCAACCTTCAATCCGCAACAAGCTGCCCAAGTCACGAATCGAGTATTCTTCATCAAATCCAGCCTTTAATCTACAACAAGCTGCTCAAGTAGCATAATTGGTATTTGTCATCAATTCCATCCTTCTATTCTCACCGAGCTTTCAAGTGGTACAACAGGAGATTGGATATTATTCATCAGCTTGAAATATTTGATTTTCAATAAGCTTCCAAAGCCGTAGATCAGAAGTCAAGCATTACAAGAAAACAAGCAAACAACAACGGTCAAATCCGTAGCAAAATCCGATACTGATTAACATTTACGATGGACTTTGCAATGGAAATAGTCCTGCCATTATACAGTCTGTAACAAAAATTTAGCAACGGAATTTGCAATGGATAAATTTAGCGACGGAAAATTTGTTGCAATGCCATTACACCATGATGAAATTTAAAAATTATTTTTTTGAAAATCCATCACTAATTCCATTACAAAAGAAAATAATTAAAAAATATTCCGTTGTAAACTCCGTCACATAAAATATATTAAAAATTATTTTTTTAAGTTTTCCATCACAAAAACCATCCCAAAAGGAAAATAAAATATTATTTTATTAATTGTACCGTGGCTATATATGTCGCAAGGTTTAAAAAAATAGTTAAACATATTATTTATTTAAAGAAACTATTGCTATATCCATTGCAAATAACATTTAAATATTAAAAAAATAATATTTTATTTAGATATCTGTTGCAAAGAATTAAAAAAAAATCATTTTATCTCAATTTCAATTGTAAAATGAGTTATAAAATTAAAAAGAAAAAAGAAAAATCCGCAAATATCTTTTATGGATTTTTCTTATTTTTTTAAAAAACATTACAAATGAATGAAAAAATATAACAAACAAATTTTTTAAAAATATTACAAATTAATGAAAAAATATAACAAATGTTTAATAATATTATATTACAAATATTTAAAAATTATAAAAATGTACTTTCAAACATTCGAATAAAAATTACAAAAAATGTAAAAATGAAAATTACATATACGAGGGTGGGGGCGGTGCCGAAGTGGGGCCGAAACTATTTTAAGGAGGCGGCATAGGAGGTTTAGTGAGTCCAAATATGTTGGCTAAAATCTGAACCGTCAATTTTAGTGAAACCACAACGATGTCGCAGGCCTGCAAATGAGCCAACAACTCTTACCGCACCCAGCCATTCTCGTCATTGCAGAGGTGAGTTTCATCCAACTCGTGCTCCATTTTCTCAATAGTTCATTGCTGGTCTTCGTACTTCTGCTAGAGGTCAATGTTGGTGCTGGCATAAGACCAGGCCGTCGAGTTCGACGAAGAAGACTCGCCGTAAAACCTCCTAGACTTCGTCCCTAGTCCCTAAAACCTACCATGTTTCAGGTCACCGACCACATCATAAAAAAATCTTATCCTGGTCGACCACCTGAGTTTCATCTGAACGGGAGAGAGGCGGGACCTCTCGGCCTGCAATGACACAAACATAGCCTTTATTTTTTTATAGTAAAATAAGTAATAACTATAAAATAATTATTGATACTAAAAATATAATTTTGCGTGCTATGCTTACTTGTGCAATCTTGGGCCTCCCGCTGACAAACGTTACACTATTATGGTCCTTCGTGTGCATATAAGTGAATGTCAGAATCGCCCCGAAATCCATCGACTCGTCCACATATATTAATTAAATAGTTATATAAGAAAATAATAGTACTTGTAAATTAGTTAAAAAAAAGCATAATTTCGAGAAAAAATTGCCAGTTGTTGTGAGTAGCAATGGATACCAAGCCACCATACCAAGTCACCATGTCCTCCCGATTCCGATTAGTCGAGTTACGTTGTGACTCAACAATGGCTTCAGGGGCCAACCAATAAGCGAGAAACTTTTCCCACTTTAGTTGGGTGATACCTGGGGGCATAGCCGGAGCCTTCGCCATGGTGTCGGACATGTACTGCATGTACATAGTAGCCGATTGCGATTTCCATGTCATGTACACATCCAACTCCGAATCATGCCATAATGCTGCCTTCTGCAATATTTAATCATTATTGTTAAATTAAAACCTACAAAATATATAAATTAAAAAAAAAATGTATATACAAAAAATTAAATTCTATTTTACCTTAAACTCCCCCTAATAGAAATCAATGATTATGGGCTTAAGCTTATGCCACTTGAAGCCCTCAGGCTACAATCATTCCCTAAAGAGCTTCCGCATGGCTTGGGAAACCATCTCCAATGGCTCCAAAGATCTATTTTTATATATTAGGATTTGTATACCTATTCAAAAAAGTAATTGATAACACTTTTTTAAATTAAGGTGTTTTACTTACTTGACAACCAAGTAAACAATAAAGGGCTCCTTCACCTGCTGTCTGCCTACTTGCAACGTATATAGGCTAGCTGCAGCAACACGATTGGATCTAAAAGATCCAATCGGTCTACTACCAATTGCTGCAGCATTAAGGCCACAAAATCTGGATTAGGTATCCCATCAAACCTATCCAAATCAAAATCATCATGGGGCAAGGGAATGTATGGGTGAGGAGACTCGGTGCGGCGGTCACCCTGAAAGCCACTACCGGAGTGGTAAGAGTATCTAACTTGAGACATCTACAATTACTATACAAATTTAACTTAGTACTTTTTAATATTCATTATATTTATTTTTTAGTTAATTTATTTACACTATATTAGATTTTAATTGCACATTTCCATTTAAATATTTTTATAACATGAAATAATTATTTAAAATTTAAGTTCACTATGTTTGGTCCTAATTAATAAGCCCTAAGCCGAAGCCATGGTAATAGATCATCCTAGGCACAAAGCAAAGGAACGTGTTAATAAACTACTTAATTCATTAAGTTGTTTTTATATTTAATAGTTGTACTATTTTACCTTTTAAATTAAGTAATTTTTTATATTAAAATCAAAAGCAAAATTCACTAAGTAGTATGCAAGTTTTAAACAATTCCAAAAGTTTGCTTTTAAATTCATTTTTTTAACAAATCTCTAAGTTTGTTTTTATATACATTTTTTTTTACAACTAGATGGATATCACGTGCGTTGCACGTGCCATTTTTTAAAATACTAAGTATTGAGTATATGTGTTGCACGTCGTATTTTAATATAAATTTTTATTTTTGAATTTTTTTTTATATATAATGAAAGACGTTATTTATTCACTTAGTCAAACCTTGATAGTAATATTTGTGATTGGGTTTACTTTTTTTATAACTTTGTAAAAAAAAAAAATAATCATATTTTAATTACTCATTTGCTATCATAATTTAAATCATATTTTCAATTTTTCTCTAAATGATGGAAAAATCTTATTATAATCCATGAAAGTAATTATTGCACTCAAAATTTGAATATTTAAAAATAAAATCACTAAAGATACCTATCATAGAAAAGCCAATTTTGTTACAAAGATAGAAATTCAACAAGTTGTAATACCGATATTATAAC